>JAODLL010000013.1:1030051-1049253 GCA_026546735.1 Forbesichthys agassizii
TGTATGTATATATATATATATATGTGTGTGTGTGTGTGTGTGTGTGTGATGCTCTGTACCACTTAGCCTATGGACAACCATTTTAGATTTCACCATGCAAACTAATTGCAAGATCGCTTGCACTGTAGCATAGTGAGTAGGTCTACATCTTTGACCGTCCATACAAAAGGCACGCAAAGCCCACCAGCTCCCGTCATCTCTGAAATGCTGACAGTAAATTCCATCATCTAAAAAGCTGCAGCCAGTTTGACGCACTTGGAAACCATGTAATGAAAAATAGGCTACTGCGTATTAGACCCCATCGAATCAGTCAGGCATTACCGCATTGCATCGAGTTCTCTCAAGCAAAATGGTGTGTGTGTGTGCGTGTGTGTGTGTGTGTGTGTGTGTGTGTGTGTGGGGGGGGAGGTAGTGGTGTGCATCTTGCACAAACATGCATATCTCGGAGGAAATTGCTTACCTTTTTTAATTACTGTCTGGTCAGGAATGTGGATTCCTTGATCCTCGACATGCTAAGACACAAACACCAAAAAATGAACAAATTTAGCACCAAATAAAGAATTAAATAAAGGATTAGCTATATTAACGTGAGTGAAGGCAAGTCATAATGATCTGCCCGCGCAAGCATAGTACAATAACCTTCTGCAATTACCCAACATGGAGGATCTCTAGGCCTACCTGGTATTATCGTCCATAAATATTTTCATCGAATTACGAAAATGGGTAGCATAAATTAACATGTCACTTTTGGCGAGAGTCATGCAAACACAGATTTAAATAACGAAGATATTTTGCCCCATAATCTTGACCTATTTTCGCCCTCAGATTGGCTATACTCACAAGGAAACTACTAATCTAAATTGGATAGTAATTACGCAGCAGCCTATTAAAGGCCTAGGAGCTAATTATGTATTGCTGTTTGTTTTAGACTAAAGCAGAATTATATTTGTATATGATATTTGAGATTATTTATAATTGTGTTTCTCACTTAACATGATTATTTATTATTATTAGTTATTTTTTACATTTAAACATACTCACGGTTAACAATTGTATAGAAAAAACGAAAGACTAAATATAAAATATAACAAAACAGAATAGTATTAGTAAAATGACATCAATGTAGGCTATGGGATAAAAAAATAATATTTATTTTTATCAAAAGCAAAAACATGTTATTTTATGTTCTAACTGCAAATAGACTACTGTTTAAAAAAACTCATTTGGTTAAAGGCTTCTAGCCTCCGTACCCTGACACTATTTTAAATATATTTAATATATATTTCTGGATATTTTGTTAGGAAGCCTAATAGGGCTACGCTGTTTTATCTTTATCGTTTAATCAAAGCAAATATCTTAGTTGTCATTAGGATAAGGCTACAAGAGACGACAAACATAGCACCGCTTTGATATTAGCTCGAACGTTAACAATACTATGCAATAATTAAAACCAGACTAAATTAAATTGTGATTCCACCGGCATTGTCCTTACCTGAACGTCTTCTAAAGAGTGAGGTATTCCATGGATAGGGATAGAATCTGACAGTCCGGTATCGAGTCCGTGGCCGGAAGGCAGCAGTACCTCCCTGCGGTACTCTCGACACAGCTGGTGGGGCAAGCCGCGGTGCTGGTGCAGCAAGCTGCTCTCCTGGCTTTGCCGCTGGCCCGGCCAGCCCGGGTGCTGCGGCTGCGGTTGGGCATGCAGGGAATTGAGGGAGTACGGGTCGTTGACGTGCGAGTAAGGGTCCTGAGACTGCGGATATATGGGCTGGTATGGCGGGGGGAAGTACGGAGGCTGGAAGTCTGAATTCGGTGTGTGGGAGAGCGGTGGAGCGCTCGTGTACGGACTCTGGCCCACGCCGCCGAGCTGAGGTAGCCTCGCCGTGCCGTTGCTGGTGCCGTCATGACGGTCCTGGAAAGCAAACAGGGGATGAAAAAAAATGTTTACAATCGAAAAAAAATAGTTTTTAGGTGCGGAAATGTCAAGAAAAACGTTTCTTATCGTTGAATGGTGGTGGTTTTAGGTCTGCAATTTTTAGATCTAGCCTATGGACTTGTCTGGGATTCAAATGGACACTTTGCAATATCGAATTAATAACAAATCTGTCAAAAGTATTAGGTAATATTTAATTATTCATCTATATTTAATAACTACATCAATGCAGCTGCTGCAGTTTAATGTTTGAATATGGTTATTATATCTATCACATTGACACGTTGTTGAAAACACTGTTCAGAAACGCACAAAGTAAATATTAAAAAGGAAGTATCGAAAAAAGCTCTCAAACAAATATTGAGCGTGCATTCGCTTGTATTTAGCTTTATTAAGTGAGGCCAAGTATTACACTGGCAGTGTACCTACAGTACGATCTGGCGACATGGCAAACAATTCTCTGTGAAAATTGTGTAGCCACATCGGAAACGTTTTGGTTACAAAGTCTAGGCTATTTTACACATAGCCATCCAACTTACCATCGCGGAAAAACTGTGCACCAACATTTGAAGGCTTTTTCGAGCGATTCTAAAACAGAATATCAGTTCAAATCGTTGTAGAAACAACGGGTATTGGAGAGAAAAGAAGATTTTAAGCCTCCAAAACGACTCTGCGCTGCAGGATGACGGTGCCCGGCGGTCAGATACGAGTCACAACAGGACGATAATCCATCAGAATATGGTAAGATCTCCACTGTCCTGCATTGGACTCTAAAATGCAGATCGTCTTCGCGTATTTAATGTTGAAAGTTTTCTGGTATCCCTTTTTCCCTCAGTTCTCCTGGATCTTTCACAGTGAAGTCGTCCCTTCGCACGAGCTCATATTAGCAAATAACTGCTACTTCTTCTGTTGAATTCCTACTAGAAGATATTCATGACTATTAATATTACACGAATACTTAATAAGGAGAGAATTGTCGGAAATCGAGCGTGAAGCGATGAAGCAACTCAAGGCAGAGTCCGCACTAAATGACGTCCATTGAAAGAAGAATCGGTATATCTAATCAGCGATGGAGAGAGAGAGAGAGAAAGAGAGAGAGGGAGGGAGAGGGAAAAAGAGGGTGTGAGTAAAAGAGTAAGAGAGTGAGGAGGGTATAGTTGAGAGAGGGAGACAAAAAGGGGGACATTCTCTGGCTCCTGACGAATCAGAGCGAGGTGGGACATTTTAAAAAGGTTCGAGGGCAAAGCGAAAAGTAAAATAAAGACAGAATTATAAGGTGGGACCGGAGAGTGGAGCCGTGCTAGGAAACATTGTGCACCTCTGTATTGTGTGAGAATCTGACAGACTGAGGGCATTTCGATCTACACGCGCTGCCCCATTGGTTTCTACCGCCGATTCCGACCTTCCTCCATGGCACTGTCTCTCTGTCTCGCCAGCGGTCTATATTTCCGCAGAACTCGGGCGACTTCTAAACCCAACCGCGAGCTGTTCACTTGGAAATACCTGAAAGATTCCCAAAGTTCGCGAGGATGCTCGGAATTGCCTTTTCAACACGTTCATCGTGCTCATGCAAAATATAAAAACTCTGCGCAACCTATGGCCTATTCGTTTCTGCACTAAGCCGTTTTGACACAAATATTACCATTATATAGATATTACATTGTAAACACCTGATTAAAAATTTGATTAGATTATATTTTAGGCAAATATATTGTTTTCCTTACAACTGTCAAAAGAATCGGACACAATATCGAACATAGACGGATATACGCTTGTTTTCCTGCTACAAATGATCTCTGTACCCGGGCGAAAACACGTCCAACTGGCTTCACCACTCCTAAACAAGTCCCTACTGACAAAACTTTGTGTCTATGCCATAACAACTGTGTGTGCAGTCCACACACGAACTGTTCACACACACAATATTACGTCTCAAATTGCAAAAAAATATTATCCAAGCTATTGTAAATTATATTATCATTTAATAAACCTTATTTTATTGTGTTATGTAATATTATAAGACCCTATAAAATGCATATAGGCTGTAACATGTTGCCAACTTGGTATTATTGTTTAATGCATTATGAAGGTTACGATTAAATGGTTTCACAATATTTTTTTATAATTGTCAATTTTTTTAATAAGTGTATTTTATTTAGGACCTATGTCTACGGTGAACATCTACCAAAAAAACTGTTTAGCATATGTTCGTAAACAATGCACATTCTTAATACATCTAATTAAATATTATTTAAAAGGACTAATTATTCTTACTGTTATTATAATTAATAAACAACCCTCATACATTTGGAAAACCCAGCATGCATCTCTTCATCCTTCAATTTTAATTGTTTACTAAAAATTGTCAAAAATGTATAATTGTATACAAATATACATATACAAAAATATATCAAATTTTGTCCTATAAATCTAATCAAAAACAAGCCCCTTACCTCACATTCTTCATATTTAATATTATCAGTTAATTTCCAGAGCATTTTCATGGATTGCTGAGGTGGATATTGAGTATAGGTATCGCCTTAGCCGTGTTTTCAGTCAGTGAATTGTGCGCCTCGCTCAGAAAAACTATTTTTATTGAAGCAGTGGGTTTGTCTGTCCCGCGCTCTGAGGTCTCCCTCTAATGGTGGAAGTGAAAGGCTCTCGCAGCACTGTAATAACACTGGCACAGGGCCTCATTAGCATATCAACAGCCGTTTGATTCCCCCATCTGCTCACAACACCAGTGGACAGCACACATGTAAAACCTACAGCAGCAAGACACTACAAGAATGTATCACCTTTACTGTTCATGCTCTGGGACCTGCACATTAGGATACATTCTTTATTTTTGCATAGCCTATATTTTTTACCGGGGTATACAAACAAAACAAAACATAAACATTTTCTTCAAAAATAGTGTGAAGCGGAGGACAACGTTATTTATTCGCGTATAGTAATAGTGTCGCAATGTGTGTGGACACGTGCTACTCAAAAATAACTTGCAGGCCAAATCCGATACTGTGTTTCATAAAAAAAATTATTTTTTAAAGTTTTTTATTAGTTACACTTTAGGAACTTTGGCAGAACGTGCCTCTCTATGTAAATGACACCCATCTCTTATTTGCTCCCTGTCACGCATGATGCCAACCAATGCTTTTTCTTATACTGTTGTTTTAATCCTATTGAGACTGAAGTCCTTGAGACGCTGTTCGTTAAGTGTTATGTTAAAAGAGCGAGCCATTCTAAGCAGCTAGGTCCATTGACTATAGCCTATATACCTGTACGGCCGGCCACAAGTTTGGGGAATGTAAATAATTAACACAACAACATGCATTGTTTCATTTGAATGCATGTCTAGGGGAGCCTGGCTCGACCCTGTCGCCGGCCAAGCCTTCAACCTCAGCAGGTTGGGGGTCATCAGACAGGTCGCCAACTCTTTAATAAGGCGTTGACCTGTCGTTTAAACCTGGATTACCATTTTTGGTGGGGTACCTTTACGACCACTTGATATTAATGAGAAAGGACCAATAAAACTGCGGCTCACATGAGTACCGTATTAGAAATGTGTGGCTTGTTTGGCTTTTAGTTGTGTGTCTGGGAGTGAAACGTCAGTGCTCGACAGCGTGCTGGCAAACAAGACCATATTCCATTTATTTCAGATAATTGCATTGAAGAAATAGGTTATTTTAAAGTGTGATTATAATACATGAATAGTTCAGTTCATATTTTACATACATTTTTAATACATGTAAATCACGTGTGGTTTTTGTAATGAATTATGGACATATTATAGGCATAATATGCTATTTAGAATATGCCACAGGTTATTTATCTGCGTTGATTTGTGAAAAGTGACACATTTTTTCTCCGGAGACAATTGCCATTAGACCTATATATATATAGCTGTACTATTACAATGATATGTCATTTAACAAAAGCTTTTTATATGCAAAGCGATCAGTGAGTGTAATTACAAGTATCATGGCTCAAAGATGCTTGCAGGTAAAATTGGGCATGTCGGGGTTCCAACCCACGACCTTCGACCACCTTACATATAGCTAACCTATCCTGCCGTCAAGAGAGGATGGGTGGTCACATTTTTATTTTCACTCAATAGTAAATGCTGTAATTAAACACTTCAATGTTGTACTAGGACATAACACGCGACCGACCTTGTTACTTTTGAGAACAATACAAAGGGGTTACCGACTTGACGTGAGGATATCGTCAAAATGGCTTTACAAATAAAGTAGGCCATATAGATTCATATGAATTATGATAAGGCTACAACCAGAAATTATAGATTATAACGTTTCTGTGGCGCTATGAAGACTTATGACTCGACAATAGCCTATCCCATTCACGCGTTCAAAATGTGTTTTGACAAAATTAAACAGCACGTACCTGCCATTCACACATTTTCCCCATAATTGACATTTTCTTGTCTTCTGTTGTCGTTTTGGTTGATCGAGCGCTGTGTTATCTCATTGAGCCTCGGTCACAACAGTCAGTCTTAAGTTTGTACCTGGCCAGGATCAGCTCACCTGGCCATAAAACGCTGTGGGCGACCTGGTGACGCATGCGTAGTATGCCAGGTGTGAGCATCTAGTTAAAATATATCGACAATTAAAGTGTTTTTCTATACTATTGAAACATGTAGACTAGCCCTAATTCTAAATAAAAATAAAATACCTATGCATATTATTAGAAATAAAAGGATTTTTTAACCGTTTTTGTTTCGTTATAGGTAGGCAAAATACTGACCTTAAATTAATCTGCATCAAGTTAATAACACGAAGGTTAACTGCCAAAACCATTACTTTTACAGAAAAGCCTGCTACATATCGTGGGGGTCATTATTTATTTATCCACTGTTTATTTCTAATACATACTTATGTAGACCCCTCGGGGAAGAAGTGAATGGGCTCACATCACACACACACACACACGCACACACACACACACACACACACACACACACACACACACACACACACACACACACAAGCGCGCAAAAACATAAATTGGCTATGTGATAATGGTGGGAGGTATCACTTCCAAACCTTCAACTATTTGAAGGAGAAAATAATAGTTTGAATGGAGTTGATCTGGAATCAATACCTGCACGTTTTCTGTTAGGCTGATTTAAAAATGATTGTATTTAGCATAATATTATCAAATGAAACTTGGATGGGCCTACTTAACAGAAACTTTAAGTAGAATACAACATGCTATACATTATGCATGGTTTCGGAATAAAAGTGAAGCATTTGCTATGTTTAAAAAAAAATTGTAGTTTATATACAGGATGTGTGTATATGTGTGTGTTTGTGCGCGCGCGCGGCGTGTGTGTGCGCAAATGTTATGTTATTTGCTATTTTCAATAACATAAAGCAAGCTTTCATCTTTGACTTCAAACACGACCAAACAATCAATATTAACTGCAAAAAAATACCTGCAGCAATGAAGACCGTGTGTGTGTTTGCGTGTGCGTGTGTGTGTGCGCGCCTGTGTGTGTGTGCGTGGAGGGTGTAAGGTGTGGGCGGTGGCACCGCCAACCACGGGATATAGAATTAAAACGCTGCTAAGGAAACTCTGGGGCTATTTGAATATCTAACCTATTTGTCTATAGGGCTGTGTTTCACGACGCCCCCGGCATTAATGTCCTATAAGCTTAATCAAACAGCTCGCTGTTTAATAAGGGTATAGGCTATGATTGAACCTTATTTGTAAACCTATTGTTCTTATGGAGATATCTACTTACTAAAATGTATTATTATTATTATTATTATTATTATTATTATTATTATTATTATTAGAATTATTAATTATTATTATTATTATTATTATTATTATTATTATTAATAATTGGAGGCGTTTACCTTAGTCTGATATGCTGGTTATTACAAATTTCTACTGTCTAAAATAGAACAGACACAATTAAATTTGGGATCAATTAAGTGTTCCTATATATATATATATATATATTGACCAATCTACCTAGCCATGTTTCATTATTATTATTATTATTATTATTATTATTATTATTATTATTATTATTAATAATAATAATAATAATAATAATAATAATATAAATGTTTGGGTATTATTATTATTATATCACTGATCAAGATAAATTGTGTGACTTGGGCCAATGAGGATTGAGACAATAATTATTATTTTCACATTAATGCATAATAAAGTTTCTCATAAGGTAGGGAATTCAATACATTTTGTGAAAAGTTAGGCATACGATGTTATGAGTTCCATAATAAAGAATACTACTGAGATAATATGTTGTATTTTGGCGCCATCTTGCTTTAGTTGACAACAGAGCAGGCACAACGTGGCTTATACATTCGATGCATTTCAGACCAATATCCCATAATGTAAACCAACTGACCTGAGAATAAAGATATATACGCAAAGACTATTGAGTGAATGACTCAAAAAACTTAATATAGTAAATATACTGAAATTTGATAGGTTTTATGGACTTTTTTCCATAAAAGTTCTTACAAATAAGCAACCAGAACAGCCAAACCTGACATAATTTAAAAGAACACCGTATATTAGGTTATTTTATCTAGGTCCTATGCTTTATCTTAAATCTGCTTTACCAAAACTTAATACACTAGGCTACTCATTCACCGTTGACATAGGCCTTGTGCTCACAGTGCTACTATTCAAATGCACTATTATTTATGTGTACGTGTTTTTGTAGGCTACGCAACGCAAAATATGTTACAGATGGGGAATTTAAAATTCTGACTCGCATAAAACTATTCTAAAAAATTGCCTGAACGACGTTTAGGCTACATAACAATCCTATTGCTCCACCAAGTGGCAAAACAGCCTTTTCTCACCCCCACACACATTTTATCACGATAAAATGTTTTAGTCTAATAGCCTACACACGTCACACAATAGCATCGTCCGATGAATATCCTGTGTCTGTTTAAACCTGCTTTAAAGAAAGAACAAACACATAATACATTGTATACATTTATTTTAGTATTGTTTGCAATAATAAACATATTAGAAGTACATTATATGCTAAGAGCAGAATCGCCCTAAATGTAAATCTTATTTACTGCTTTCTTCATGGCAAAAGCTTGCATTCTCCCGTGTATTTCTAATAAGATTTAAAGAGATTCCCTGGAAAATTATACAAAACAGCTATGTAACTAATTTAGCCATTGCTATATTTAGAAGCAGATGATAAATGTAGCATTTGTGTTTCCAGAGTCTGTTATACATGTGTTTTATGAATGTACCCATCATTTTTTGGATACTGGTAGAAAACTTTATTTAGAATGTCTTCATATGCCATTAAATAAGAATTCAAGCATATTATCACCTGCTTTGAACATCGTAAATGTGATCTTGAACATATTGTGAACATTCTCGTACTGGGAAAATTCTACAATCATAAATGTCGATTTGTAAAAATCTAAGATACTTTTATAGGATTTATAAACGAATTTAAGAAATATATTAAATCACATAAGTTATGACAAATCAAAACAGTAAAATAACTGTACAGAATATAAAATATATTTTAAAAGAATACATTCTCCTTTTTCTAGTGTTTATACAAAATGTAATGTGTAATTTATGTTTATACACAATGTAATGTAATGTAGTACATGGCATTTGCACTGAATATACTGTTGTTGTGATTGTACATTGTGTTGTTTATCAATAAAAAAATTAAGTAGGACACCCTGCATGCAAAAAAAAAAAACACCCTTCTGTTCCTCGCCTTTTACCGGGCAAAATAAAAGTGTTTGCACTTAAATCACTAAAAAATATATTGTGATTGTACATTGTGTTGTTTATATATAAAAAATCTAATATATAATATAAAATAATATATATTCAAATAATTCTACAAAATGAACTTCATTTCCCGATCTGCATTGTGCAAAGCACTCTTCCGTCGCTGTTCACGGTGTAACGACAACGGGTGTTCGATGGGAAACAAAACAAACTGGTAGAGGACACACGAAAAAAAAGGATACGTTTGTATGCAATTCATTTTCTAATTTAAGTTAGACTGCGTTACTTGCTTAAGATAGCAAACCCGCAATGCAAAACATTAAATTGAAAATGCAGGCTAACTGAAATGCTGACTATAGCCTATATGCCATATCTTTAAAGCAAGTGTCTAACTAAGCTGTAAAGCGACGCTACGCGATGTACAATGTATGGGATGTTTTAACCATAGAACCATAGCCTTTGCTCTGCATAGAACTATAACCAAATACTTTATAGGTTCCATATTATGTCTCTCAGTCAGGCAGCCGAGATGTTGTAACTTGTAACCGTACATATCAGTCCGTACTTATCTTTCACTGCAGAAAGGCAACACCCATTTTCTTTAAGCCACAATGTAGAAAATCATCAAGACCAATAAAATCTACAACAGTTAGTGTCGTAGCCTACAATGCTCCCACATTTCCTGATTGTTAGTCTCTGTAACAACAGTTTAGTGTTGGCACAGACACACAACCTTCCAAATATTTCTAAAGCTGTAAGTAGATAGATCACTGACCAGACCGTTCTGAATTACTTGTTTCCAAAAAGAATTAGCAAAATATTAGGTCTACTCCAATTCTACTAAAAGCTGATTTGTTCTAGCAGGTGGCAAATATGTCTGTTGATTGGATTGGATATGGATATGCAGCGCTGGTCGCATCTGGTGGAGTTGTTGGTTATGTCAAAGCAGGTAAGAATTTAGTTTAGTGTAAGCAGTTGATTGAACAAGTGCCTACCAAGATGTTATTCAGTTTAGTAAGTCATTGGGGTATTTGTTCAATTCATAGTAAAATCTTCCATATTTTTTTTCATTGCGTAATGTAGTCTACAGTAAACTGACATTATCATATTGCTCATGTTTAGGTTTAAAATGTCTATCTCATGAAGATCTGCCGCCTATATTTAATCTGTTTA
The DNA here is from genome assembly GCA_026546735.1 of Forbesichthys agassizii. Classification (NCBI taxonomy): domain Eukaryota; kingdom Metazoa; phylum Chordata; class Actinopteri; order Percopsiformes; family Amblyopsidae; genus Forbesichthys; species Forbesichthys agassizii. The sequence continues at coordinate 1,040,940 of JAODLL010000013.1, forward strand.
CTTTCGAGACATGTCTCTTTTCAGGCAGTGTTCCTTCCCTGGCTGCGGGTCTTTTCTTTGGTGGTCTCGCTGGCCTCGGTGCATACCAGATCTCCAATGACCCAAATAACATATGGGTGTCTCTCGGTACGTAGACAAATTATGAGTTTCCTTTGCAGGATTTCCTCTTAAAACCAGGTGTCAAAAAGTGATTGTCAGTGTTAATTTTATGGTAATTCACATTTATGAATACATTTAAACTGGTGAAAATGAAAGGAGTAATTATAATCTAGGGCACATAGCAGGTACAATACTATATCCTACATTAATAATTTCAAAAGATAATTTTTGTATTTTATATGTATACCTACCCATTTGTACATCGTTAATTAGTCTAGTCTCAATATTTACAATGATAATTTTACATATCAAACACATACATATAATTCATGATTACTGTAAACTGCACTTCGCACTGACTCAACCCCCCAGAGAGGCAATCACTTTTTAATCGGACAATCACTTTTTGGCATGACACCGGAAACTACTGTGGTATAATGGTCCTGATGTCTGAACAGCTACATCAGGCACACTTGCAGCTGTCATGGGAAAGCGGTTCTACGGATCAAGAAAACTCATGCCAGCTGGCCTGATTGCTGGAGTGAGGTAACAATGCACCCACATACATAAAATATCACTGACAGTGGTTACATTGCAGTGGATAGTCATCATAATTATAATCATTAGCTAATAACTGTATTGAATAGTGGTTTATACACAAATTAACACACTATTTGGAAGATTTAACATCTAAACAGGAATTAGACCAGTCACAAGAAGACAGGTTCAATGGATAGATTTGTCTATATTGGTGTAGGCCTAGGCCAGATATTAGCAACCTTTACTATGAAAAGAGCCATTTGTGTCCAAAATTTAGGTATGTATCTGTCTGGAGCCACAGAATATATTATACAAAATTAGCCTATCACCTAAATTAGAAGAAATTACCGTCTTCCCAGGTTTTAGGAGTGTTTTTGAACTGCCGGGACAGTGAAATGTTAGGGGGGTGAGGGAGCAAACATATGTTTAAAATAAAAGGTTAGCCTATGCTTAACTACTGTGCACGCAGTGTTGAATGGACTAGATGCATTTGGATACTGGTGAAATCAGAGGACACAGGTTATCAATATAATATAATTTCGGATTATATTTTGTGGGAGGACAAAACCTATATTATGTTCTATATGATGTTTGTCAAAGCCACAGGGAGCCACTGTATGGAGGGGCTCAAGAGCCGCAGGTTGCAGACCCCTGGCCTAGGCTATCCAAACTTATATTTATCAGTAGAGTGCCAAGACTTCTTCTTCCTGGCCTTAATGTGTTCAACAGTGAACACAAAGACCAAATCATGGTCTTATTCAGTGTGTTTGTCAGCTTGTAACTCATACATTGAGAAACATATGAATACTGTATATTACAAGCAAACACTGTTTAGCTTAAACACTAAGATGGCTTCATTAAAATAAACATTACTGTAAATTTACCAACCATACACGTCACAGGAAAGCAATTAAGGCCTTTCTGGTAGTTATATAAATGTTAATATGTTTTGCTGTTATATGGTTCAGTCTGATGATGGTGGGAAAGCTTGGACTGACAATGCTCCAGAAGCCCCATGAGTCCTAATGAGGTCAACCCACATCTCAACTTCAGTAATTGTGTGTGTCAGTTATTGTTGAATTGTCTCATTTTGTAAAAATACGCATAATTCAGAATTAAATATATTACCTTGTTTACAAAACAAAAACTGGCTTCTTGTGTCAATTCTTTACCACAAATTAAGCACTCTGGAACCTTTGAAAATGTTATAAAAGTTTTATAAAAAGGCTTATTTACTGCAAAATACAAATAAGTTTGCACTTGCCTTACAGAATGAAACATGTCTTTCTCCAAGCCAATATACAGTTAAGTTCTAAAACCTTTACATGGTGTTTAATAAAAGTAGGAGAAAACATTTACGAGAACTGATATTATATAACTCAAACAATACAACAATGTTTTGTCTAATAACAACTATTACTTAATTGAGAGCATATAGCATAGCTCACACTGGCTGTGGATTCTGTGAGATTGTCACGAGCAATGTTAGCATTATGGGAAAATGTAGACAATGTATTAGATTTGCTCACATAAAAAAATCATTAAAAAAACATGCTTAACATCAAATATCTGTGAGGAAGTGGAATTATTTCATAATCCTGTTCCAGTTTATAGTGTGGCTGAAGTTTTATAGCATATTTGTAATTTTCCTTTATAATTAAGAATTCACCCTGCCACCCTAACAGAAACAATAAAATGAGGACATTTCAGGTGGGCCGAGGATGGACACCACCACTAGTGTAAAAGCCCACTACCACCCGATTAAACGTAAACTTGCATCTGTATTTACAGAGCAGTACAAAAATGGTTAAAAGACCCCTTTTTGGCATGTTTACATTATTTTTTGACTTTATTTCCTGGTTAATTAACCACCTTCTGAAGGCCCACCACAGCTTCTAATAATTCTAGGAAGTGCTTGCTTGTTTCCTTGCATTTTTCTCAGCCCAAGATGTATTCATTTAGACGGCACATCTGAAGTTATTCGATTTATTTTCGGCACTTAACTACCGATTGCCGCCATATTTTGAAGACCAGTCCACCCTGCCATGGACTGGCTGTACGGGAGCTCGGTTCAGGAGGTTTCCGGATGTCTTTCCCAGGGCAGAGAAGCTGGTCCCCTTCATCTGGTTCCTCTCCGTCCTCCTTCTCCACCCTTCATAATCTAGAAGAGCAGGTCAACCAATCAGTTTTATTGGAGAGAGAGAGAGAGAGAGCGAGAGAGGTGTATATGTATGTATGTATCGCTAACCTAATAGCGCAGTTTAAGCCTGGTTTGTATCTTAAACCTAAAATACACCAGGTCACAATTAAGGAAGGCACGATCCAAAATGTTCAGTCCCGACCGATACTGATACAGATACCTGCACTTTGGGTATCGCTGAAACGAGTACCGGTCCGATTCCAGTGTTAAATTAAGTTGTATTCCTCACTGTGACTGAGGAAGAGACTGACTCATGTTTTGTGTAAGGAACCATCATGCTTGAACATTGCCTTCCTAGCTCTGTAAAACATAATGTAACATGGGCTATATATGAATATAAGGACAGATTACATTGTTGTCATTGATGTATGCATTAGTTTAAGTGGTTAGCTTGGAAAGTAAATGACAGACAATCTCTATTTAAGGACTTCCATGCATTTTAGAAACCAGCTGCTGATAGTGTGGCCTGGGTAGGTTAGACATGGCTGACGCTTGACAGTAGACCTACGTGTGTAAATTTATTTAATTGGATTAGCCCCATATCGGTTAGAGCTGTACGATTGTCACCGATACCGATGCAGCTATTTAAGTCAGTATCTGACCGATTTCCGATCTATCTCGGTATCGCATCGGTGCCATCCGATACGACACCCATAGTCACAATGAGAAATTCTAAAACTAGCTTTGTTTTCCCTTGAAATCAGGGCCCACAAAACCATGGACATACAGAGATCTATCCTGTTGAGACAAGACGCGAGCACACACACACATACCTTCATTAATTTCACTCAAAGCAGTGGAGGTAGGCTTGGCCTTGGCTGGTTTTATTTTGTCTTTGTTATTACCACAAGAAGTAGAAAGAGAGTGACAAGAAAATATGTAGTGAATAAGGGTGGCGTCTTTGAAAGGAAATGCAAATAATTGGGAAAGGATGTGAAACCAAACAGTGGAGGAAAGAAGGTATTACACGGAATCATACAACATATGTTGTATGTAATCTTGCTGAAAGGGTCACTGAGGTGATAATACATGTCTAAGTGGAACATACTGTAACCTTACTTGTTTGTTGTCCAGCCAAGGAGGCAAGCTGAATCCTCTGTCCAACAGATCCAACCTCTTTCTTTTGGAATGACGGGACATAACCACTGGACAGATTGTACTTAGTGCTCACAAAGTTCCCTGAAACAGAATACATCTGTTTATAAGAGTCTAGCCTGGGCTGTGTTTATTCAAGTACACTACAAAAAATACAAATCTTAAGTATATTTGTCTAATTTCTAGAAAAAAAGATCTAACTACACTTAATATAAGACACAATTACCTAACAAGAACTCTTCTATCCAGATATGTCTTATTTCAAAACATCTTACAAGCAAAATTTCACTTGTTCCATTGGCAGATTTATTTATGTATTATGAGCAAACCTTGTATTCATTGTATTAATAATTTCAAAATGTATTTTTGAAAAGCCATTTTTTGCAGTGTAGTAATAGTTTTAATTTAGAATAACTCAATGATTAAGAATCTACAGTGTATTAGTGTTACATGGACTCCTACTAAGGAATAGATAGAGGCTTGCTTTACTCTAATTTGAATTGGCATCAAGCGTTGTGGCTACTGTTTATGCAGTCACCACCAAGGATCCAAACACAAGGCTAATATCATTCAAATCACCAAGCATACCCTTCAATCCAATGCACTGGCGGCCAAAGATGCTTATCAGTGCAATTAGTAAAATTCCCCATTGTTCCCATAAGACGGTATCATCTATTTAGATACTGGCGCCCTCAGTTGTTAGGTTTAAGAGTGTATTAGAGCTCTCATCTTCAACAGAGGCTTAAACAGCAGGTTTCTTTCATATGGTAACTGGTTTACTGGGTATCAGAAACCTGTGGAAACAACTGGCATGCTGGTTGTTTACCTATGTATTCCATCAAGCAATTTGTAGTGACATTTCACAACTGTTAATCTAATACTGTAAGTGATTGTGCATGGTTGACATATCATAGTAGAAGGGTTATATTCAAACTACAGAATTCCTACATAGTACATACAAATGTACACTTATTGAAATACCTTTAGATGAGTTCATTTTCTCCTGTATTCTCTCTTTAACAATAGTTTTCTCTGAGGGGCTTCCCACAGATTTAGCAGCACTCTCTTCTACTCGTAAAATATGAAATGCAGACATGCATGCAATAGTTGAGAAAAATATGAAGATAAGAAAGGAAGAAAATTAGATAAATTTGACAAATTATTCTGACAGACATTTTGTGCCAAAAAAAACCAAACATATTCTATGGTGTCACATTAGAAATCTTATTCATGAGAAATAATCAGTGACACTGATTATTTGTTTTAAGCCGTCTTGTTGACATTATCTACTGCTCATGAATAGTGTAGAGTGCAGGGGCCACGGTGGACAGAGAGAGGGGGACACTTGATCTTACACCAACAGTCCTAATCTAATGAATAAGCAATGGTGCATGGGAGGGGCAGAAACAAAGAATGATAGAAAGAAAGATAGAAAGAAAAACAGGTTGGAGACAGAGGGAGGGCAACTCATAGCAGGAGCACATATTGTATGTCGGTCTACATGACAAATTAATTATACAAGTCTAACGTCTCCTGAGTCGCAGACATTTAAGATAGTCCTAAAAAAGTGCTTTGTACCTGGCCTCCGTAACTAGTGATCAGTCGAGCCAAGACATTAGCGGCATCATTAGCATTCGGAGCCACTTGAGAACAGTGTCAAATTATGCTAGGTAGGTAGGCTGCACTAATAGAGCTACACAGCATTAATGAAGTTAATTATGTGCTAACTCAAATGTATATCTCGCAGTAACTGTTTATAGAATGCTTCCCCCCTTGTTAAAAAATTACCTAATTTGTTGAGTCTTTGTCAGTACATGTATTAAGTTTTGACCAAGTTATAATTATGAATGGCATAATAGTCCATTCAGTGTTGTTTTTAGGGATACTATATATAACAATTAGGTGTGGCACCATACGATACTGAAATCGGAAATCGGTCCGATACTGACTTAAATAGCTGGATCAGTATCGGTGACAATTGGATTGTTGTAACCGACCCATGGGGCTGATCCATTTAAATTACTTTACAAGCGTAGGTCTACTGTCAAGCATCAGCCATGTCTAACCTACACAGGCCACACTATCAGCAGCAGGTTTATAAAATGCATCTAAGTCCTAAAATAGAGATTAGCTGTCATTTACTTTGCAACTAAACTTAAAACTTAATATAACACTGGAATCGTATCAGTACTCGGTATCGGCCGATACCGTAAGTGCCGGTATCGGTATTGGTATCGGGCCTGAAAAAACTGGATTGTGCCATCCCTAATAAAAATACACACAAACGCGCGCACACACACACACGCACACAGACACACACATCCTTACTCGGAACAAAGAAAAGCCAATCAGAGAGCTGTTAACTTTGATGAACTCTGATGACAACAAGAAGTGCATGCATTTAATTGACTGACACCTAACTGGCACCACCTCCACCAAGCACGGTTTATATCCAGAGCTTCCAGAATTATTTAAAGCTAGGCGGTTTGCACACCAGCTGTTAGCCACTTAGCCTCGCGAGATCAGGACGAGGCTAAGAGGCTAACAGCTTCAACTTCTCAGTGAGAATCAGTCTGGCAAGCCTCGTATGTTTTATGTGTCCGAGCAGCAAATTAACTTTCCAATCAGCGCCGTGTTTATAGCTATACGGGCTTGGTTTAGTTGTGCCGACCATGGTGCCGACAGCGGAAATGACCAGATGGTTCATCCATTCAACTGCCAAGTATGCCAAGTACAGCCATTCACAAACAGTTTCCATGTACGGCTCCCCAGATGGACTCGTGACTACAATTCCTCTGGCATGTCAGGTTATTAGCCACTAGCAGTGCTTACCTGGTTTGGCTCTGGTGACAGATAATCCTCCCCTAATACCAGCGAGAGGCTTATTGGTATTATTCATGGAGTTGTCCCATAAATCTTGCAGTGTCGCACCCAATTCCTTATCCACAACAGAAGGCTGGTGGTTCTTGCCAATTAACCCTGGTTAGAAACACAAATACTATTTTTATACACAATTTACAATATAAGGAGCAGCATGGGCTTTTTCTTTACGCTTTGTACTACTGTACACCGAAATCAGCCGCACCTGGCAAATATCGTGATTGGCGGAGATAGTGTTGTCGTGCAGAGGATTCCGGAAGGCTGGAGTCTCTTGACGTTGATGTGGGGCCAATCCTGACGTTGCTGGGTAGCTTGGTAACCGTGCTGAAGGAATACAGTGGTTTCTGCTCTTTGGGCCTACACATCAAGAATACACAGGAATTTAAGTTCCTTTGTCAAACAACGACCTGTTTTTAAAAAAAAGTAACTATCTGAGATATTTTCAAATTGTAGAGCTAAATTACAGTTTGGCTGACACTTCTTGCTGCTATTTGTCACTGTTCTAATGTATTGCTTTGTTCATGATACGTGTACGCATGGCGGCTAGTCACTTTGAAAAAAATTCAACCTACTCCCTCATGAATGTCTTCATAAGCTGGGGTTCCATTCACCAGTTAATAAGCCGAGCAGCAGAAAAATAAATTGAAAACAATGTTTTAAATAAAAGAGAAGTTTGTTATCTGGAGAGGATAGGCAGAACTATGAACTATGGTTTTCATTGGCCGTTTCGGCGGTTTCGCAGTGTTCACTTACGACTTGAGTGGACAGTTAAAGGTCGCAGTTGAACCATATGTTATTGCTGCCTGAAGTAATAGCAGGTCACTTGATGTTGGTGTAAACAACAATACCATGTTTTAATACATCTAATGGTTGTCAACAGGGCTTAGGCTTACTTACTGTGGCAAGTACTCCTGGTTTCTCCTCTCCTCCTCGCCATTTCCCAGGCTGGGTTTCTTGGAGTGGGATGCAGCCGTTTCCGAGGGGTCCGACTCCTCCCAGCTGTCAGACGTTCTGGCCACCGTTTGGCCCCAGCGGCGACGGCCGCTCTTCAGCCCCCCAATTCCAGCACCGCCGTTTTCACTACCCACCGACTTCTGTTGAGGAAGGCAATGCACACGTGTGTGTGTGCACACACTACGTTTCCTATTGCATGGTACAGTACATAGTAGTGACGCACCAATCTGTTTTTTTTTACCAATACCAATTGCAGATTTTAAGTCAGAATTTTATACTTTTAATAAAAAATAATTATGTTTTTTATTTATGTATTTATACATACACACAGCATACTGTATGTATATATTATTCATGGATTTAAGATACTCCACAGTGGCAAAGCCCCGGGGGTTGATGAGATCCGTCCAGAAATGGTAAAAGCTTTGTATGTGGAGGGGATGTCTTGGATGACACGCCTCTTTAACAACGCGTGGAAGTCGGGGACAGTGCCAAAGGAGTGGCAGACTGGGGTGGTGGTTCCCCTCTTCAAAAAGGGGGACCAGA
>JAODLL010000013.1:1054269-1073872 GCA_026546735.1 Forbesichthys agassizii
TCCTCACACCAAACACCATTTTCCCTGCCTGTCCTCCCCCCACCCCCCCCCCCCCCCCCCCCGCTGAGAAAAAGCCACATTTGCAGATCTTATACCTTATCTCTGAAATATTAGAAGTCACATGTGCGTGTGTGTGTGTGTGTGTGCGTGTAAGGGCACAGTAAATAAATCACAGGGGAAAAGGGTGGTTGTGGTGTGGCTCATTGGGAGAAGGTCAGTTGCTGCCCCCTGTACACACACACACACACACACACGCAGACAGACAGACAGGCCCCTGCCCCTCATTTCGGGGTTCTCTTCGCAGCGTAATGGCTTCTACCCCATTTCCAGTCTCCTGTCTGAAAGAAATCACACAGGCACCCTCCAACAGTTGCTCACACACACACACACACACGCACACGCACCCCCACACACACACACACACACACACACACACACACACACACACACACACCTGGCAGCAGGCATTGGGGAAAAGGGAACGGATGGAGACGGACAGGTAAATACATACCTTTGGAGATATTTGGTGTTGTCTTTCATGTGCATGCCATACTTTGTACACATAACAATGGTTTTTATTATTTGTATGTGATTTTGTTAAATTTTATATTACTTCCATTGCGTGTCATTCCAAAATGTAGCTCGTAGCTTCATTTCTTGTCTGTCTATGCCCTCTCACTTGTGTGCAACGCGGGCCTATACCGCAGTGTTGCCATGCGCTTATTGTTCCTCAAAGGTGTGCTTTATCTGATACAGGACAAATAATCAAGACACCGGGATGTTTAGACCTTGGGTTTGGTTGATTTGTGTGTGTGTGTGTCTTCTGTTTCGCTGTTTGTATAAACGGCTGTCTGTGTTTCCTTGTTTCCATTTGTGTCTTCAGCCAATGGACGTTAGCGTGAACACAATGTTGTGAAAATAGTTACTTTCAAGCAACTCCTGTTCCGATGCAGTTATATATACCTTACAGAATGTAATTCAGATGTGGCTCTGTAGTGCTAGTTCAGTATTTACGAATGACTATTGGTGATTCTGAGGCCTAGCAATCATGAGGCCTAAATTGAGTGGCAATGTGGCCTATATATTTCATATTTGCTTTGTGTTTGTGTTAGTGTGTGTGTGTGTGTGTGTGTGTGTGTGTGTGTGTGTGTGTGTGAGACAGAGAGAGAGAGAGAGAGAGAGAGAGAGAGAGAGAGAGAGAGAGAGAGAGAGAGAGAGAGAGAGAGAGAGAGAAAGAGAGAGAGAGAGAGAGAGAGACCTGGATATATCTGCGGAGGGAGCAACGGAGGGACAATCAATCATTCCTGATTATTTATATTCGGTGACTCATGTCACTTTGCCACGATTGGTGGAAGAGTCAGCTCATTTGCATTGCATAGAGTGACTGTTGAACAGCTGTCAGAACAAACAAATAAAATGGCTGCTCGGATATATACATCACATATTGTTCTTGAATGTGAGAAATTGAGGATAAACGTGTGTTGTGTTTCCATGTACGCGGTGACAGATGCAATCTCCCTTGCCGTGCATTTAAAAAAAGGCCTATTGAATAGCTTATGCAATTGTGTTTTGCATTCTTTGTTGCTTGACACCTGCTTTCCCATTCCACACATTATTATTAGAAACCACTAAAGAAAATGTTTATGTCAGAAACTACTCTGACATGTTATGGCTATTGTGTGAACATTAAGCTTACAATGCATCAATCCCATGTTAAAAATTGCTTTTTTACTACATACAGTTGAAAAAACACAACATAGCAGGTGATAATACAAGGGGATACGTTGCACTGGCATCAAATGTCAAATTATGAACGTCTTTTGTAATTTCACATTTCACCAGAAACGTAAAATTCCAGTGACAGTACATGCTAATTAAATGCCATCTAGTATAAACAACGTGTGACTAACTTACAACATGTCATTAGTTCAAATTCACACAGAAAAAAAAAGCCATATCTCCCTCAACTGATTTTCCTTATTTGTGAATACTAGCGACTGACTGCTAACAAAAGCCATATCAGTATCACCTACAGGAAAAGAACATATAGTCTTTCTTTCTTTTTAACTCCTGAACTTTTACACATTTCGACTGAGGATCACAGTGTGCATTTGCCACTCTCTACCCAATTTCTCAAATATCTTTCAGGAAGGTGTAATAAGAAGAAAGCAAAAAGAAAAAAAAAAAATGGTTCTGTTTACACTTTCTGTCTATTTTTTTCCCCTCCGACTATGTCCACCAGCCCTCCCAGATGTCTGTCTACCACACTGTCTCACTCTCTTCCTCTCTGACCTTGTAGTCCTTGTGTGTTGGAGGGTGTGTGGAAATTGAGAACACCAAACTGTGGGGGCTTAAGTGTAATCATGTATTTAGCTGTAGAGATGTAAGGGCACAGTGTTCTTCCATGGAAAAAGAGAACTCCCTACATTAATTGCGGGATATTACCGTTGAGATCAATTTCCGTGTTTCTGACAGTGATATTCATTCCTGAGACTTGAACAAATATTTATGTCTGGCATCTTAAAAAGAAAAAGAAAATACATGAAAATTTAGAAGGGAAAAAATTGTTAGTTAAGTTAAAATTTTACCCATTGATGCTAAATTATTTAAGTTTTATGTAAATAAAATGCAGGTCTGCACAATTAATGTATTGCATGTATTTAAGTATGATGTATTAGATGAGTGTCATTTTGATTTGCCATCTTGATTTAGAAATAACCTAAATACAAATTAAGAATAAGCAACCATACTGCAAACAAAACTACATATTATAATACATCATTAAAATTAGCTGAGCATCTATACCAATGAAGCCATAGATATTTCCATGCATCACCTTAGAGTTCTCCAGCTAGCAGGCTGGCCAATAGGGGCCAGTGTGTTACCAAGTATGGGGCCTGTTAGAGCCATGCTCTCATTGGTGGATAGGGAGGACACATTGCTGGGCTGCAGATGGGAGAGGAGGGGGCTATTGTTGGAGGGCTTATTGTTGAATAGGGAACAACAAACAAGGCGGTCTTTAGCTCTGCTTATAGAATATGGTAAAATGATGTCTGTGATGTGCTCTGTGAGTTATTTGCCTTATCATAAAGTGCATTTATGACGCACTGCCATAAATATGCATTGGTGCGAGTGTTTTTCAAAATTGACCCCCCCCCCCTCCCCCAAACCACCCACCGCCATCCTTTTATTCCTTCATCCGTCCGCGTCTTGCTAACAATACAAAAACAAGGTTTTTAAAATGCAACCAACCAGTGGATGTTTTGGAAACATTTTGTATTCCCTTGCTGCACACTCTCTCTCTCTCTCTCTCTCTCTCTCTCTATCTCTCTCTCTCTACCTTTGTCTTCCAGTAAATCTGCTTATTGTATTACAGTACGGTTTGCTCCACACACAATGTCATGAAGTCACAAAAGTAATTACAAAATTCTACAAACAGGTTGTGATGCATTCTGTCGGTACGGGAAATATTGCCCGTACCATTATAAGTACCACAATCTATTTCCCTGCACGCAATTTCTCTATCTCTATCTCTCTCTCTCTCTCTCTCTCTCTCTCTCTCTCTCACTCTCTCTCTCTCTGTCTCACCTTCATCATCAAATGATTTGATTCAAATCCAGGTTTGAATCTGTGATTACCACAGAGGTCTCACTGCCAAGAGCTGTGGTGCTCCTGCTGCTGACCCTATCACTAGTACTGGGCCGTACATCTGATATGTGGCACATGTGAAATGTGAAAATTACTTCTGCAATCAGCAACAAAGCCAGTAGACCCAGCGCCTTGCTTCCCACCCCAGACCAACCCTGCCTTGCTTTGCTCCAGCCGCCTGTACCCCTCCATTTGCACCGCTGTGGCCTGGCGTTCATAAACAGCTCTTCTTATGTAGATGCTTTGTATAGAACCACCAACCACCAACACACGCACACACTCGCGCACACACACAGACACACACACACACACAGACACACACGCGCACAGACACACACGTGCACACACCTCCCCCTCATTTTGCAATTAGAAAGTGAAAGACTGCAATAAAGGTGGTGCTACACAGGGAGGGCAGTTAATGAAAGAAAGGATTATGGGTAAAAAAAAATAAAAACCAGCATCAAGGGGAGATTAGAAAAGGGACGATCAGGCCTAGCTGAGACAAAAGATCCTACTGACGAGACCTGCTTAGAACACACACATTTCTGCTCATACTCACGTACACACACACACACACACACACACACACACACACACACACACACACACACACACACACACTGGTTTGTAACACACAGTGAAACCTCCCCTTAAAACCTCCCTTCCAAAATAAGGGTTTCATACCAACCGATCAGCGGCTGTATCTGTGCATCTGAATTTGGGGATTGCTCTCATGTGGCAAACTGTGACAGTGACTCAGTGACTCTCCGTAACACACAGAGCCTTCTCAGAAGGATTTAGTGCTTGTCACGTAATCCTATAGTGAGCTCAGAATTATAAGTCCCCTCTCTGAGTTCAGAAGAGTTGCTGAGACGCTGTGAATAAATGTCTGCACGTACAGATATCGATATGATGGGGAAATATATCTACATATCAAACAGATAGTTTGTGCCTCCCTGCATGCAGGGAAAACAAAACAAAACCACTGTAAATATTAATAATAGCTTTAGGTTTAGTACAGTAATACATGAATAAATAATGAAAGGCTGTACTGAACAGAAATGAACGAAATAATTCGTATTGGCGATAGTTTTCCTAAAACAATCCTAAGATCCTTGTGCACTATAGCCTAAGATGAACTTGGGTCAAACAGCCATAATGTTTGTGACAAAAAGAGATGGACAATACACATTTCAAATTAAGACATTTCAAAAATTTTATTAAAAGAGAAAAATATACTTAATATGACAGAAATATTTTTGATATATCTGTATTTGTTCAAAGGGCAAAAAACAATAATTTCCTTGTAATAATTGACAAACTGTATGCATCCTTTCCTTAGTATTGACAAAGGTCAATCTAGGATATTTTATTTCATGAAAAATATGCCATGCAGGTGGATAAATGCTTTTTTCCTAACGTCTAGTGCAGCATTGTGCACGTGACTACACATGCTGTATGCGCGTTGATGCATGTGTTTGAACGGTCTGAACTCATCCTGTGGCTATTTAAATGTGTCAGTGTTTAGCAGAGAACAACCATCGCACGATTGGGGAACCCTCTTCCTGTCCACAGTGCCTTGCTGCGAGATGGACAGACAGGGGCATCCTGCACTCTTTAAGTAGAGTGATAAGCACTTGGGCCTGGATGTTGAACAGCGAACAAATTGAAAGGGAAGATTGCCTTCCCGTAGACTTTATCTTTTCCCACTAAAACAGGGAGCGGGTGACTATGACTACACCTATTGATTTTGCAATTTCAGCAAATTAAGAAGGAGACAGCCCGGGCCTATTAGGTGTAGCTGTCTGTGGCTAGACTAGCATGGCCAGGGTCTCCCAGGCCATGGGGACGGTGGGTGGCGAGGGTAGACAGACAGACAGAAAGAAAGAAAGAAAGAAAGAAAGAAAGAAAGAAAGAAAGAAAGAAAGAAAGAATGAAATGAGTTGACTATTTCCAGTATGGACGTACAGTATATGGGAAAAGCATATGGCTCTCTTCTGGCGATATAATGACATATAATAGATCAGCACTGCTCTGTGGCTGGCTGTGGCATACAGCACTGATATATAAGTATAACACAAGGCAATCAGGCAGAATGAATTACCTACACATGTGGCCGGCCTCCGGATTTCAGTAATAAAACAAGCTAAAGGCCAATCTGTAGTGCTCTAATATCCACAGTAATATCCCTTGCAATATGAAGAGTAATGAGAGAAATAAAATCTTCTATATATGGGATAGAAAAATGTGTGTGTGTGTGTGTGTGTGTGTTGGGGGGAGGGGGGGGGCAAGATTCAATTATGTATGCCAGCTAATGCAAGGTTATATAAATGCAATATAGTTTGTACATTCAAACGAGGGGGAGGGGCTCACGTTTTATAAGACTCGTTTTGGTCAAACTTGCAGGCCCAGTTGGTTTGAAGCTAGCTTGGCATGGAGACGCAATGTGTGGCCGCTATTTTTGAGGAAGCAACTCTCCTGGCGTGCTAATCCGTGATATACATTTATCGTCAGGAGGTGAATTTTTCTCAATTTCTGATCTGATTGTGTTATCAGCCTATATGACTCCCATATTGGAGTTTTAATATGGGAAATGCAATAGGGGCAGTGATGGATGATTTCTCGTAAAGGGTGCACATTTTTCATACTGTTTTTGGGTGCTGTAAAAAAAATGATCAAATATGAGATTTTTTTATTGATCATTAGTCTTAGGACTGCACCTGCTTCACCAATTTGTTTCCAATCAAAACTGGCATTAAAATTCATATTTGGCATAACAGCGGTGAAATGTACTCATTATTCATCCTATAACGAGCACGGATTAAGAAGACAAAGACAAATACAAGAAACCCAATTTGTTCAATTTCCTCTATTGTGATTGTGTTTTTTCAAACAATTTTCTTTACCCGCCTATTTTACAATGAATTTTAAACAAGTGCCTAAGGGTATCTGGAACGTACGCAAAGTGGAAGAGAGAAATTTGCACCCATTTTCCGTACAGTAGGTGTGAAACATTTTTACACGTTAACCCGCGATATTAAACAATTTGCTAATTGGTGCAAAACATTGAAAGTTCATTTTTATTCTCCATGCTCAGCAAGTGTCAGGTGTATGCATATGTACTGTACGTACGTACGTGCATGTGTGCGTGTGCGAGCATATGTGTGTGTGTGTGTGTGTGACAGAGTCAAGCGGTTCTCCAACATGTGAATGGGAGCTCTGCTGGGGGCGCTCTGGGAATCACAAGCTAATTCACTGATTGCCCCTTGGAAGTGATGGCTGCAAATTGTTAGGTAATTAACATGGCGAGCTGTAATTATGCACGCCTAAGGACCCGGTTAATGTTTCTACACGTCTTATGGGCGCTGAGGGGCTGTATCTGTTCCTGTGTGTGTGTCTAAGCCTGCTGGCTCGGGGACAGATGGCACATTGTCAAAAGCTGACATGTTTTGTTTTCCCTGATGTGTGTGTGTGTGTGTGTGTGTGTGAGAGAGAGAGAGAGAGAGAGAGAGAGAGAGAGAGAGAGAGAGAGAGAGAGAGAGAGAGAGAGAGAGAGAGAGAGAGATGAGCAGCGCCGAGGGACTTGTCCTTTTGTTTCTGCATTCTTAATTAAGTGCTAATTGAGTGTAATTATTTACATCATCACACACAGTGAATGAAGACGTCAAGTGGCCACGGCTGGCAGCTGAGAGCTTACAATCTGTTGATTCCCATCTACTCACAGCCCACAGCCCACTGGCAGCTGGGTGGGAGTCATTAAGCAACCTGTATACATGTCTGACTACTGTGCCCATTATATTTATGCTGTGTGTGCATATGTTGCAACTTATATCAACCCAAATAAACCATAAGACCAGGTAATGATTACAGTATGTACATATATACAGTATGTAGACATGTGTGTGTGTGTGTGAGAGAGAGAGAGAGAGAGAGAGAGAGAGAGAGAGAGAGAGAGAGAGAGAGAGAGAGATTATGCAGGGAAAGAATGAGCTGCGGCAATATTAAAGCTAATCCACATGACAGAGTATACACTTGCTCTTGAAGTCACACACACACACACACACCTTTTTCACTTCACACTAGGCCCAGTTAAACCCAAAGTCCGGTTCGTTTGGCTAGTATGATCGCTATGTACCGTGCCCAGGCCGCCCACTTGAAAGAGGTGGGCCAGGGCATGGTTTGGTTGGACTCGGGCGTGGTACGCATCAGTGTGATCGCAAACGTGCCTGAGGATGGAACTGAAGTCATCGACGAGGTAGTTGTTTCATTGCAAATAGCATGGCGGTAAAGGGAACACATTGGTCTACAGCAGAAGTGCAATGTTTATTGGATATTAGAGCAGACGAGAGTATTCAGGAGAAACTGGATACAACACATAAGAACTATCTACTTTCTTGTGGGTATTAATGAACCATGTGAGCAGTGTTGGCAAAAGCTGAAAAACACTGCATGCTCAGTATCTGAAGGTACGGGATGCACTCTGTAATTCTGGTAGCTCGTCAGACATCAAGGACATATTCCAGTGGAACAGTTATGTGGACTAAATAATTGGCCTGAAACCAAGTAGCCAACCTAATGTTTTGGAGTAAACGTGCCCTGGCCCTGAATGTTAACTTCAGTGTGAGTGCAGGCCAGCGGGGGAGTGGGGAGGGGGAAAAATCGTGCTCGGGCACGGGTCAAGGCAACTGGTTCTCAGACTTTAACAGCCATTAACAGCAGGGTTGAAAACATACATTTTATAATTCAAAGCGAATCAAACAGGAATAAAAATATTAACAAAAACATTAGAAATGCTGTAATAAAGAAGACACCTTTAAATCATCTTAATCCACTAGGGGTTCTAGCCCACAGACACAGACACTCACTGACGTATTCAAAGGTCAAGAAAACAACAACACAACCGTATCTTTCAGATGTTATGCATAGTCTAGTGGTAAAAACAATAAAAGCTGAATCCTTATTTATCACTGTACCCTTCTCAAGTAGTCTACCTCTGCCCTGGTGGCAGACCTAACCTGCCTTTCTATTGGCTGTATGAAAACAAATAAACGTCAATCAATCTTGGTCATTGACTACAGTATGTAACACCTTAAAGTCTCTAAAACAGTATGTTTCAAAATGTTTTCAACTGATAATTCCCAGACTGATGTAATGCACATTCTAGTTTCGGGGCATACAGACAGGCAGGCAGGCAGGCAGACAGACAGGCAGGCAGAGAGACATTGTCCTTTACAGACAAAGGTTTGTGTGCTTTTATCACTCATCACCACATAAAGGAGTGCAAAGGCAATAGGGAGAGAGAAGTATCCACCCGTATCGGTCAGGTAGTAAACCCTGATGCGCTTTGGTCCATGTTCATTTTGTTCCACAGGAATCGATGTTAAAAATTCAATGGAAGGATCTGACAAGATCTATTGAGAGACGCAACTTATGTTACAATAAGCAACTTTACCTCACATGAATACTGTATATAGGCTGACTGAGTAGTAAAGACAATGTGGGGACATGCTGTATGTGTGGGCTATCGATTATTAGAAAACGTGGCATTAGATGTGCACAGTTGAGCAACACATGAGCGCACACACACACACACACTAACTTGGTGGTTACACACTAGAATGTATTGTATCCAACCTCCAAAATAGGTCTAAGCACCACTTTCATTAAATCAAATAGCTATGACAAATGACAAAAATGTCAAAATGACCACATACTCCAATGTATATACCAACCATCTGCCAAGGAGGGTCTTTTCAGCAGCCCAGTCATTTGCATAACCAAAAGATGATTATTTTTCCCCAATGAAAGTCTAAATGACTGAATAATTATAATGTAGTGGATTAGAATGGGGGGAAAACATGCCTTGATGTCAGAGAAGATTGCTGAGTAGTCACTATAATCGCTGCTTAGGTTTTTAATCAGAGTGAAATATAGGCCATAAATTATTGCCTTTCATGCAAACTTGTGTTTATGTACCGGCACATCGAAAATCTAGTTTTTCAGCATTTTTAAGAGGCTTAAAAGATAGTTATTTTTGTTCAGGGCTTCTGAATTAAAAGTCGTTTGGGTATACTTTACTTGGGGATTATGATCCATATACTGTAAGACTTCTCAGAATTACGTTATGAATTGTACATTTGTTTTGATGCATGCCAGCAGAACCATGGAGATCTTAATATGGACCATTAACTTGCATCTTACATTGTGTAATACTCCAATACTTTCTTCCAAATATCCGTAAGGAATGCATGAATAATACAAAAATACAAAAAAAAAATAATGTAAAGTTAGTCAACATATTGCATCACTACGGAATATAGACCTTGCAGAAGTTAGCAGTATTAAATCATCCATCTGATTTAATGTACATCAGAATTGCATGAAAACAAAAACTAACTCATACATTTATTTAAAATACCTTTAAGCCAGAAAGTGAAAAATAGGCTTAATATTGCAAAACACCTCGGGGCCGCGCGGCTAAGATAAGATGCTCCAGGACTGGGAAAGACAAACGGTTTCTCACATTGTGTGAGGCGGGTTTATCTATGAGCACAATTCCCGCTGCTCGGGCATCCACAGAAGTTCAACCGAGCCCGCACAACGTCTGCCGTCCTTAACAAAGCAGCAGAGCCAATCCATTCTGCTGAATCCGTCCCGTAACAAATTCATACATCCATATCGACACATGGAGGGTTGTGGAAAGCCAATGACACCCTGTGAGAGGGGGATAGAAGGATGGAACGGCGATAGAAGGATGCCTTTCTCCCTCTCCCTTTGTTTTGCCAGGGGTATTAGTAATCACAACGCACCCCCTACCCCCCCACCCACCCCCCCCCATTCCCGGTCTTTAAGGCTGCAAATTGCTTTGCCACCTCGTCCCTCAGCATAGCCCGTCCCGCTGAATCCAGCCATGATGTATCATTATCACAACTTTGGCTGGAAATCCATACGATCAATAGGTTTGTCGGGAAAGCTCGCGTCTGGGATTGCTTACACGCTGTGAGGCTTGTTCCACCGCTGGTCAGGCCCATCCTGCTACAGGCTACTGCAAAACAACGCATGCACTGTGCGTGCACTGTACTGTGTGCATACGCTCGCATATACACTGGGTTTAGAAGTAGACACATGTGTACAGTCGCACAAGCAAGATACATGAATGTGCACAGACATGAATGAACACATGAATTACTGCGACAGAAAAAAAACCCTAAACTAATCAAACTAAAATACAAGCCATAAAGGAAGAAATTAATTGATCAATCTATCTATCAATCTATCTATCAATCTATCTATCTATACACCCACCCATCCACCTCACCTGTCTTTCTGCCTCTCTATCAGGTGGCCTCTCTGTCTGTCTGTCTGTCTGTCTGTCTGTCTGTCTCACTGTCTGCGTTTGACTTCATTAGCAGGCGGTGGTCAGTGGGGTGTGGATGGACGTCTCTTCACATGTAATTACTGTCCTGGAAACAGGTCACAGAGGCTAGAGTCCAGCCACAGCTGCTGTAGCCTTTAACAGCTCACACACACACACACGCACACACACACACGCACGCACGCACGCACACACACACACACACACACACACACGTGGGTCCTGAGCTTTCAGAGAGTTATTGATTGGTTGGGCTGTGACATCTCCTAAGCCATGTCACCCCAGTGAAAGAAGCCTCCAAATTGACCAATAATAAAGTGAAGGAAGTTGTAGTGGCTCTCTCCTGGGAGCTGTCCATGTGGACTGTGTCACAGTGTGTGCGTGTGTGTGTGTGGGAGTCTGCGTGCGTGTCTTTACTTTTTCTCACCACTAGGCTTGCAATACATTTGTTTGGTCTGAGCTGAACTGTTGTGACACATGCAGAGTGAGTTGCAGTTAGGAGGAAATGAAGCCGTCTTGATGGCCAGCCAGTGTTAAAGAAGTTCAATTCAATTATCCGTTATCTGTCATGTCTCCCGGGATTGTAACTAAAAAACGCTGTTTGTTTCAATAGAATTGGTGACAGAATGGGAGTCATAATTTGATCATTCATAATTTGAATGAATTTAAATTGAAAATGTCACCTGTAATTTTGTTAAATTGTGAGATAACTGAATTCTGATTACATCTAAATGTGATGAATTCACTCTAGATAGACCACAGTATTCTTTTGCATTTCTTATTACTGTTAATATTACATACAGAGACATTGCTTGTTTATCTCTGTGTGCAACTGATAAACAAAGTAGTTTAATTTTGCCCCGCTTTGTTACACACACTGTAAAAAAATGACATGTATTACAGGAAACATATCCTGCAAGGACATATCCTGCAAGGCCTGCTACAACGTTTCATTTCTCAAGAAAATTACTGGAGCTTTTGAAATTGTAGCTTATGAGATTCTTACTCAATTGTACTCAAATATAACAGTTTATTTCGTATTTGTTGGAAAAATCCATGTCCAGTATCAGACCTCATTGATGGTGGCAGTGTGTTACAGTATATACGCGTATGGCGGCCACACTGTTTCCAACATTGTTTTCACGGAGAAACTTTATAAGGAGTGTGGTGTGTTTATTGTAACAAACTTTACTCACGTGCCGTGATTCAGTTTGCGTACATTTTATGGAAGCCCTTGAACTTTTGTTCCATAATGTGCATCTGTACACTGTGTAAACACATCAGAGTCAACACTCGGGAGAGTGAGTGAGAGAGAGAGAGAGAGAGAGAGAGAGAGAGAGAGAGAGAGAGAGAGAGAGAGAGAGAGCACTATACTGTAATATAATGTGGGTAAATGTTCGTCTATTCTAACAGCACTAATTTACATTGCATTGAATGTGTGAGAAATTGATCTATTTTGTTTTGATCTAAATTGTCATATATCTTATATGCCAGTTTTGTGCGGTGTTGCAGTATCATTTTAGATACATCCTTCATAGACTTTTTTTTTTGTGTGTGCACGGTTTCATTTAGCCACCGCTTACAGCGAGCCAGTTAATCGTCTTCACTTTGAAAGGAATCAACCTTTATTCAAAAAGGAGTGTTTGCATGTGCGTGTGAACGGGTGTGTGCCAACGTCTTTTGTGTACATCTTTGTGCCGACTTCAATATAGTGGCTCTTTATGCACAGAGATTATGGGGTCACATTGATTTGACTCCCTCTGAGTATTAGCATGGGATTACAGCAGTCAACAGGCCCTCCTTGATGTGTGTGTGTGTGTGTGTGTGTGTGTGTGTGTGTGTGTGCGCGCGCAAGCACGCTCATGTGTATGTTAGAGAGCTGCATGAAGAAATGAACTCAGGGTAATTAATGAGCCAGTATACTGAGACTCCACAGTAATTCATGTGTGTGTGTGTGTGTGTGTGTGTGTGTGTGCACGCATGTATTTTTGAGCGCTCATTAGTTCTTTGTACTAATACAACCACCACCCTGCTTGAAGTGTTGGGAGTCTTTGAGGGAATCTCATCTTTATGATTTAAGACTTTGATCTGAGTGTTTGATTGTGTGTGAGGAAAACGTGTGTATGTGTGTGTGTGTGTTCATTTTTCAATTGGCGCGTAACAAAATATGCTCCCTTTTGCATAAACCATGCACATGTTTTTCAAGAGAGAGAGAGAGACAGAGAGAGAGAGAGAGAGAGAGAGAGAGAGAGAGAGAGAGAGAGAGTTTAACCACCAGTGAGAATCATATCCACCACTTAAAGCATCATTGTCCACAGCATCCATGCTCGCTAATAATGGCTATTTCAAACACTTGGCATGGCGGGACTTTTGTGCATTACTCATCAGCATACGCAAAGCTTTTGAAGTAGTTGCGGCATTAGCAAGGCAATTACAGTAATTAACACGGGAATCCTGTGTCAATAGGCCGCTGCCACGAGGCAAGTGCAATTATGGCTATGCTAATTAGGTTTGATTAAGCTTTTAAAGAACAATTGGCTTATTTAACAGAGCGCATTCAAGAGGCTTGCACGAAAACCCCATCACTATGGATGGACACACACACACACACACACACATTTGCGCCCCACACCCCTAACCCCCCCACCTCTTTTTTGTTTTGCCCGCCATATCTCTCTGCCTGGACATGAAGACAGGATGGGGTTTTTTTTCATCTTTTCTTCTGCTTTTCATCGAACAAGAACAATTTGCTGTCTGATGCTAGAAGGCTCATTGTAGTGACGGGGCCTAAATTAAAGTGGGACTTATTAAAGTGTGTGTTTGTGTGTGTGTGTACGCGCATGTGCACGCGCATGCTTCTGACACTGATCCGGCCGATAAACTCACTGTCCGTGACTAAGAGTGCGCTTGCAGCAAGACAGACACAATTGCCTTTTAAGTCAGTGTTGCTTTTATTGGCCCTCCCTGAAGAATGCCCTGATGTGTGTGACGGCTGAAGCCAACATGGAGAGAAACACACAAGAGATTATTTTAATGAATTAAGGTGCCACCGTGCTTTCTGCGAGGGCGCTCTCCCATTGGCGCTGTATGTTCGCATCGCACACCACCCGCGTGGGTCAAGTTTCATGTGGATCGTCGTATTGCTTCTACTCAGTCCTGTGTTTCAGATCAGAGGTTTTCACAGCACAGCTTGAACCACATCAAATGATGTCTGGAAAATGCTCATGTGTTTTGTCCTGTTTGGAGTACTGGTAGAATATTAGCATTTGTCTCAACGGGGGAACGGAGTAATTGCCAGAAAGTTATAAATATTACAGAGTCTGCAGCCAATAGCGAAATATTTGCAAAAACCTGCAGAGTTTAGCACATTCCCTCACGTGTTGCAACACTGGTCAAGCAGACCCTTTTCTGAGTTTTATCATTTTAGCGTGGGATCTGGGACATCATTTAAATACATGGCTTCTCATGTCCAATGGGAAGCGATAAGAAACAAACACACTACACAAGATATAGTCCCCACTCATGCCAACACATAACTTTCTACATTATTACGTCTGGTTGGCGTGACGTCATATCCGGCAGTGGCTTGAGAACTCGGTGAGCAGCAAATGTAAAACAGTGGTGAAACTGTTTCACATGTAGGCTATTCACATCATGGGTTTGGCAAAGCTTCTTTTTTTGTATTTGTTATTTTGTATTTATTATGCTGAATTAGGCTATTTAGTATATATTCATATTATGATGAGCTCCCAGGCGTTGCCAAGAAGCATTAATTGACACGGATTGGACCAGATAAAAATGTCTGTTTTCTCCGAGTTGTCTTATACAAAGCAAACGCGCACTTTCGGGCGTTCGCTGACCAGACGAATATAGCCGTTGATAGGCAGGCTATAGGCTACTCTACACAAATCTATCTGCTTTAAATGTAGAATGCCAGGAACTGTACTCACTGTAAGTGCATTTTAAATGTTTAGATTTAATTGTATTCTTCATTAATGGATCGTTTTTTCGTCATTTATTTGTATTCACACGACCATATTAAGACGTATTAATTCACAATTGTCTGTGCATTTACACAGTTACCACGGAAGTGGTGAAATACAGAGGTGAATGTGAAGGAGGCAGTCTGTAGGTCAGCCACTCGATGACTGTCACTGCCATGTTGGCTTCAGCGCACCGCAAATAAAGTGGTGTCTAAGAAAGTCTATAATAACCATTGACAGGAGGAGTGCTGTTTATTTTGTTATGGGGCTCTCTCTCTCACACACACGCACACACACACACACGCGCGCACGCTCGCACGCACACAGACGCACACGTGCAGGCACACACACTTATACTCATTTATACTTTTACTACATTATACATATTAGCTATTATCAAATGTGTGTCTGTGTGTATACATGCATAGCAAAGTGTGTGCTGTGTGTGTGTGTGTGTGGGGGTGTGTGTGTGCACATTTGTGGCTGTACCTTGCATACATACATGGACATATCAAGTCTGTGCGTGCACATGTGTGTTTGCACCGCCTGTACGTGTGGCCGCACATGCATATACATGCATGCCTGTGCAGCCGTGTAGCGATCATCATTAGCCAAGTCAATAGCCACATGTCCACGTATTGACCAGGCTATCGATGAGCGATGAGGGCTCGAGGGTGCAGAGAGTCGTATGGATCTGTTTTGACTTTCCACAAGACCGCGCGTCCCCGTGATGCCGCTCAAGTTCAACCGAGGATCAGCAGCACGTTATTTACAGGATTATTGGCCCTCGGAGGACTTAACGGGCAGCGTAAAATGCATTTCTGATTACAGCTATTATGCATGAATGCATATGCACCACGTCCTTATTCCCAGAGCACAGCAATATTTCTGTCACATTTGTTACAACTAGTCACTAGATATTGTGATTATAGGCCTGGTATATCTCACTGTACATACTGTATGAGAGGGAGGTATGTTTGATGTTATATGGAATGCTAGTTACATGAAAACATTCTTAAGTTAGAATTTACATATACTTTACATATCATGTTAAAACAACTGTTACTGTTATATTACAGTATATATATACATTCATATTCCACTATGGTTTGTATTATGTAAATATTTCAACAAATATACCAAACAGAAATGTAATACCAGGACATAATTATATTAATGTTTTTATTTATTTATAAAAATGTTCAGGACACATTCATATTAATGAATGATGTTGACAAGATGCATCATTAGTTTAGTAATTAAACCCGATTAATAGTGAAATTAAAGATTGTGTTGAGCAAATACAGAGATTTATTCAGAAATACTTTACATATTGGAAATATGTATGTTAGAAATCCATTATTTTAAACATGTGAAAACACTGTTAACTATGTAGTATTATTAGAGTTAGAGTTATTATTATAAGTTAGACCGTAAACTGTAAACTATTTCATACTTTCTCTGTTCAGGAGTTTATTTGGGAGGGCCACTAACAAGAACCGAGATACGTAGATGGTCCGTCAAACCCCTCCCCGTAACACCACGAGGATATAAAAGCGTAGAGAGCGTTCGAATTAGCTCAGTATTTATCCTGCTCCAATGCAAGTTATTAGCCTACTGAATTGACTGTCCTTCAAAAGCCTACAGTTCCATAGCTAAATCCCCTTAATGTCCTTTAACAGCCTACAGTATGGCAGCTATGCCTTCATTGCAGAAATAAGCACACAATGTGTTTCAGAGTAAATGTGCATTATTTGAAAGCTACTGGTTTAGTAGCCTAGCCTACCTGCTAACACTCGGGTGCCAAATCCAGTCGGCATTCTCGTGTTCAAATCAGCATCCAAATAATCCAACTGTCTTTATGTAGTCCACCCTCTTTCCAAACGAAAATATAAACCACATATACAAATTAAACAATTAAAAACGGATTTCTGCCCACGAGAGCACACACAGCCCTATATTATAACCAATCTAATCCTTTTAACCAGTATCTATTTAAAGTCTACATTTTCCAATCAATATTCGGTGGAGGATACCTTTTTGGCACAACACCAAGGTATGGGGTTTACCGTAGAACATGCAAAGGATGTAGTTACAGCAGCTTCTGCTGACACCCCCAGCGCTTGAAAATAGACAATGATGGTTATATTTTCACGCTTTTGAAACATAATTTTATATACTTGCCAACTTTTTTATTAATTAAAATTTTGGCTGGGTGGGTAATATTACATTTTATAGTGGTGTGACAAACTCAAAACACAAATGTATGTCTGCTATACACAAACGTTAATGTGTCTACGCTGGCTATGGTTTGTGTACATTTGTATGGAGCAATTTGCATAAATTGGTCAGATATCAAGCAGAGTAGTCGCTTATTGTCACATTATCTAGGAAATGCCTGGAAGCCCAGATAAAAGTCCTGTTGTCCAACAAAGATGTGGCTTTTTCTGAATTGAATTTACAATGTCACGCAACCATACCTTAACGTATCTCCTGTCTTTGTTTATATGATTTATACTGCATAATATAGAGTCAAATCCAAAATTTGAATTAATTCACACATCATTTCCATAAACTCACCTAATCCAGACTTGTGGACAGATGTCCCTATTTTGCCCACCCCCCCAACACACACACATATAACAGACACACACAGATACACACACACATCCAGTAATTGTCATCTTATCGTCTTATTTCCTCTTTCTGTTCAACTGCCATTATAGACTGTTAGTTGGCTGTGCCGAGCCACTGACAACCCGGGAACACACACACACACACACACACATACACACACACAAACACACACATACACACGGCGTGTGGCTGTTTCTGAATAATTTACATGGAAATATGCTGTGTATGAATGTTAACAACACATCATAGAGTACATTTCCATGACAACACTGTGGCATAATGTGTGTCAACATCGGCGGTTTGTCTGAGAAAAAAAGAAAGCCTGCAGGCCTTCTATATTTTATCCCTTCTCCCGCTTTCAATCCCCCCACCCCACCATTCCTCTTCAACATCAACCACCCCACACACACGCACGCACCCCAACCCCTCCTCCTTCATCCCCCCAGGGTGTCCTGAGACGACTCATTACTGTCGCCATGGTAACACCTCGACCGTTTGACAGCGGTCCCGGACACTTGAGCGTGTGCCCCCCCACTCCCCCTTCCTCCCCCCCACCTTCTCTTTCTTCATTTTTTGCCCTCCTCTCCTCCAAGGCCCTCCCCCTTCTAACTCCGTCTTGCTACACATTCAAAATGAGGCTTTCGGACAAAAACAAAACAAAAAGCAGAATCACAGTGGCAAGCCGGGCACATGATGAGGATGGGACCCCCCTCCATGCCCCTCTCTCTCTCTC
Source organism: Forbesichthys agassizii (assembly GCA_026546735.1). Lineage (NCBI taxonomy): Eukaryota > Metazoa > Chordata > Actinopteri > Percopsiformes > Amblyopsidae > Forbesichthys > Forbesichthys agassizii. The sequence goes on from JAODLL010000013.1 coordinate 1,072,646, forward strand.
TCTCTCTCTTTCTCCCTCTCTCTCTCCCTGCTCAACCACTCCTTAAATGGCGGGTGCAATCACAAAGGCCTTCCACTTTGAAGTGAATTCCACTTGCCGGCATTCAGTCTGTCTGTCTGTCTGTCTGTCTGTCTGTCTGTCTGTCTGTCGACTCGGTCAGTCGGTCCGCCTGGCAGTTGATATTTTCCCTCCCTCTGCCCGCGCTGCTTCAAATTGCCGGGCCAATATTACCACGACACGGAGGGCTGCGGTGCACCCTGCTTCTGCTTCTGAACCGAATCAGTCGGCATTCCAATTAAACACGGGAATATTGATCTCACGGCTCATTTCTGAGGATTAGCCTTCCCTTTGAAACACTGCCTGTTTGATGGCAACACACACGCACGCACGCACACACACACACACGCACACACACACACACACGCGCACACACACACACGCTGAGAGACACAAGATATTGTTGGCCCCCCAAGGTGTGACGATGTTATGACTTACCGCCATCTTGTCGACAGTTAATGATGTCAACGACATATTTAAGCACACCCTGCTGTAAAGGCAAAACACACAAACGCACGTGCAGATGCAATACACGCACGCACGCACACACACACACACACACACACACACTGGGTCAGATCTCCCCGACCTCCCCTTTGCTCTGTATTTGATCATGATTGGGTTTGTTTGTAATGACTAACACTCTGAAAGACATCAAAGAGCTTGATCAAATTCAGGCCGATGGGTATCCTTGGTAGCTTTCTTGAAAAATGAACACCACTCCCGCATTCTGAGACCCTTGTTTAACAAAAAAAAAAAGGCCGGCCCCTTCTTTATGACGTGTCCTTGTCACGTTTGCAGTTTGCATACACCCTGAAGGCCGTTCCCCGGGAGCCCCAAGGTCAAAACAAGTTGTTTGTGGGTGACGTGTCAAGCAGTCCCACAGGCATCACTGCTTCAGAGGCCAGGCCCTGCATCTTCTAAAACTGTGCAACCCCCCGGTCCATCAAACTGAAGACCTAACATCAGAAGGAAGCAAAGGTTTTAATGCCTGGGTTACGAATTGACAAATAATGCTTTATAATTGTACATTCATCATCTTCATCATCAACGTATTATCAGACTCGTGGTCCATTAGAAAAACATACAAACCCAGACAGCAATACAACGCATACATCCAAAATGTAAAAACCAATTTGATAAAACATGACATTCTGTACAACCAAACAT
>JAODLL010000013.1:1124499-1134993 GCA_026546735.1 Forbesichthys agassizii
TAATAAATCTAACTTGTATTGATTTGAGAGAGAGAGAGAGAGAGAGAGAGAGAGAGAGAGAGAGAGAGAGAGAGAGAGAAAACACATGCATTTATCAGAGGGTGATTAAGTTTAAGGCAATGACTCACTAAATATTTAACAGCTTTGCTTGGTGTAAAGTATATCATGAATTATAGATGACAGGGAGGAGCATGTCTTGATGTAAGACTGTTTAAAGACTTAACCTACAATGAGGGAAGAGCAATTACCATTGTAATAAATGAGACTGGTGAGGGGGGGAGTAGTATATTCGTTATTTCTAATTAATTTCTGAGGATGATAGCAAAGGGTGGTGGGGTGGGGCTGGGGGGGGGTTGCTGTCCATTAGTCTCTGACACTTTGGGACCCCTTTGTCCTCCATAAATAAAACCTCTGCTTCAACACGCACGCACTCATGCACACACATACACACACACACACACGTGCATGCACACACACACACACACATACAGTGGAGTGAGAGTGTGTGTCTTACTTGCAAACATGCACAGACACGCATGCTCACAGGCACGCACACACACACACACATACACGCACGCACACACACACACAAACGCACAAGGGAGCAGAACTTATAAACATGCACCGACATGCTCTCTCTCTCTCTCTCTCCCTCTCTCTCTCTCTCTCCCTCTCTCTCTCTCTCTCCCACGCACTCACACACGCACACACAAGTAATACACACTTGATAACACCCGCTCAGAGACATGGACATACATCTTCATCTCATGCATTTTCATTTAATAAACTTCAGTTCTCGTAGTACAGCAGCAGCCGTTCATATGCCCTCAATGGCGCCAACCCCTTGTCCAAATGAGATCATACGCTTTAGTGTGGCGGTTTTACAAAAATACCGTGATTGTCTACGGGAAGCAGTAGAAAATACTCCTGCGATGTGTGTGTGTGCGTGTGTGCGTGCGTGTGTGTGATACAGACTAGTCTCTGTACAACTTGATGCACCTATATCTGTTCCTTGTTCCTGTGTCTTCCAGAGGCCGTACTACACAAGCGGAGTAGCCGTGTGCATTGTGCTTCTGGTTTTGTCAACTTTAACAAGGAAGGCAGAGGAGAGGTGTGTATGCATGTCTTTAAGTGTGTGTGTGTGTGTGTGTTAGTGTGTGTGTGTGTGCGCGCGCGTGTCTGTGTGTGTGGGCCCCCGCATTCAAAGTCACTGGAGCGGCCCATGTGTAACGCAATGAAATATTGATGAGTAAGCAAAAAAAAATAAATAAATAAATAAAATAAAATAAAATGAAAACACAGTGTGTCCTGTCACTTTCCACGAGGAAGGAGGGATAAAGTGCCTTCTCTTTTCCCCAAACTGTGGGCTTCCCTGTTTTAGCTGTGTTTAGCTTATTAAGCGAGCAACACAATGTAGACACACTAAAATTGGTTTTGTTTATCCTGTTAAAAGAGGTATAGCCGTTACAAATATTTGACTGTCTGTATGGTGCTGCACTTGAAAAACTAACTTTAATGCTCATCCCTCCCAACGGTTTCCCCAACACCTCAGGTCTGCATTATTTGCTGCATTATTCTTTACCCATTCATCCCACACCCTGAATACACTTAGAAGAGAAAATAGAAATCACCATCAAATTTTCAGAATTGTGAAAAATACTTTCCCCAGCTCTCGTTTGCATCCCAAAAGAACCTCTCTTTTATTCATTGCAGGGCTCGTGTTTAATTGATTACTTGTCTTTTTATTTGATTTTTTTTGTCTTTTATTTCACATCCTTTTCTTGTGAACAGCAACACCTCCTGCTCCCCATACCCCCTCCCAGGCCGCAGGAGTTATACAGGAGTAAGCGTTCTGGCTTGTGAAGCTTGGGCCGATGTTAAGACCATCAGGTGTGTGTGTGTGTGTGTGTTTGTGTGTGTGTAGCTGTATTGATCCCCGGCTAAGACATTAGATCTGAACGTCATGTCAAGGGTTTGGTGACCTCTAGCTGGCTCTGTCCAAGTGATATCTTTGATAAGACCCATTCCTCCCTCTGTTCTATATGGAGCACTGCCCTGACCTTTAGCCCGACTCTTGTGTTTGAGCATGACCTTTCTTTCATGTGCAACACACAAACACACACGCGCCGTCCTATCGCTCACCACACAGATATGGGACTCGCGTCGCACCCACACACACACACGCACACACAATATGCATATAGAAATGAACATTCTCCTATTCGAAACACAGAGAACGCTCATCTACGCCCCCCGCAGCCAAAACTCCCATGGAACCTTATTAAAACCGCCTTCAGTGGATACCGAGTGGGTTGTGGGCGGGTGGGAGGGGCAGGAAGTTTCTGTCTCCATAACTTGTATAATGTGTTGTATGAATAATGTTTTCCTCTCCTCTCCATTCGTTAATGCAGAAAGGCAAGGGGCTTCAATCGCACAAGGTACAGACAAACACCAAAGTCTCCCTGCAGTGTTTTCTCAAGGCAACAGGCTAGTCTGCCAGACAGTGGAGAGCGCACGTTCTGTACACACCAACCGACATGGTGAACGTGAGCGCACGTGCTTCCCGTTTGATGTTTGCCAATCACACAGGACCCCTCACAGGCTGCCCTGTCTACCGCCAAAATAACAGTCTTTATAAATTAAAAAAGAAAAGGAAGTTAATATAATTCTCTTTGCTTACCCCTTGAAGTAATATCGGGGGCGTGTGGTGTTTTGTGGCTTTTTGGAAGCTTGCTTTCATCATCGGCTAAGATTCCCCACAGCTTTGCCTGGCTGCAATCAAACTCTTGTTCCTCCTTTTTTGTATTTCGTCCAATGAGATGAAGTTTGCTCGAGCCCAAACAGTGTCCCTTTTTAGCAGTTTATGTCCTTCCCAACTGGCAAGCAGTGAGCAGCCCGCAAGCTGCCTGTACCACCGGCAAAGTCAGACAGTGTTATTTGGTTTGCCATTGCGCTGCTAGACTGTTTAATGGAATGAGTTTGGTGGCCTTAAAAAGCCAGGGGCTGTGTAATTGTTTGTGCCAATGTTCGTTCTGCTAACTTGTTTTCGTTTTGTACACACACTGAGGTTATAAATGACAAACACAGCCGACGCACTTAACTGTAGTTCTAATTCACTTGGACAACTTTGATCTATAATTTTGAATATCTCCGAAGGCCAAGAGCAGCCAAATTAAGTCAAACAAAGAAGTAAAGTCAAGTAGGTTGTTAACAGTGCATCTCATATTGTGTCCACATGCAGATGTCAGACTGTACTCACTGTGTATTTTTTGGGTTTGGTTCACCTTGGTGAGATTATAATAGACATGTAGATACTTTTAGAAGGCAGCTAAAGACTCACTATTTTAAACAGACATATGACTAATCTGTATATTGTCTGTGAAAAGCGCAATATAAATAAACTTTACTTACTTTACTTACTATAAAGACAGACCGACAGACCGACAGACCGACAGACCGACAGACAGACAGACAGACAGACTGTCTGACTGTCTGACTGACTGAAAGTAATCATCATCTCAATCATCAGAAAAAGCCAAAGATTGAGGAAAAATTTTACAAAATGGAGAATGTGACTGCACTCTGTTTACAAGGTCCTAAACATATTAGTGTCTTCATAATGCCTCTCAGCACAGATAGCATTAAGAAATACACGGTAATGATGATTTGTGTTCTCTGCAGGCAACAGGGGGAGAGCAGCCCACTTATTCCACATGAGTGTTATAATTGACACCTTATTGCATTAGTCTAGAATGCACTGTGTGATTTCCTGGGTGTAGTTTTTTGACTAATGCATTCTTAAGAATAGTAATCGAATCTCTGTCATTATTTAATCTCTGACTGCTTTTAGAAAATGTCAGCTTGATTTAGGGGAAAGGAGCTTTTGCAGTGGCTGTGTCGAAGCGTGTAGCAAATGAATCCCCAACACATTTTAAGCATGAGCGCAAACAGAAATCAATTTGCCACTATCATGGCTTTTAGTATCCGCATTAAGCTCACTTTGTTTTTTGCTAACACTTTACTGTAGCTCTCTCATCTCTATCTGTATTTTATTCTTTCTATATGGACATCTGGAATGTTTGTTGTAAACACAAAACATAATTTTTGGTACTCATTTACAGTACATATTTTTAATTTCAATTGTTTACCTAATGCTTTTGTGTATTGTTTATTCACCCCTGACTTTGAATCTCAGTCTTACTTAAAAGGTAAACTTTATCGTAAACATGTTTTCAGTAATAATTATTGATAGCTGCAAAATAGTCACCACGCAGCCTATATTTGATAGTCGATGTTAGTTACATCTGGTTCCCTATTAGTTCATGTGCTGGTGGTTCAATAGTATATATCATCTAATTTCATCACATTTAAAACATTTGTGGTGCTACCAGTTCTTTTGTTTGCCTATGCGCAGACCTTGAACCATATGTTGTGTCACTAATAGAGGTGATGTGCTGCTTATTATATTGATCAACATTTAATCTGAGCATCAATGGCAGGGTTCACCCACTGTTATATGAGTTCTCTTTATCAAAGCTGAAACCAGACCTCAGAGGCTTTGAGGCTTTCATCAGGCAAAAACGCCCACGGTGCTTTCTGATTGGTGGATCAGCCCAGGAACATATACTTGGGCTACAGTGTTCCTGATAGTTATGACCACGCACATGACAAATATACAAGTCACATACAGTAGACACAAAATCCCATACTGTAAACAATCTAAAACAATATTTCCTTTCTGCTCTTGAACACGGGTTTCCATGGTGACTAGATGCTGAAATCAGATTCCGCAGGTGTTAAAAGACGTGTGGACTTGCATAATGATACCTATTGGGAAACAAAGGCATTATTTTACAGCACACATATTGGAGAACTTCTCATGCTGAGATGTACAATGTGCAGATAGATGTGCAGAAGGAACGAAGAGAGACAGATCTGCTCCACAGAAGCACACAGGCTTCGGAACACACACACACAGACACACGCACACACGTGCACACGCACACGCACACACACACACACACACACACACTGTGCCAGCAGAGGCTTTCAGGCAGACCGAGTGCAGGAATGTCAGAACGGAGGCTGAGCTGATGGTCAGAAGAATGTCTGTCTAAATAACCCTCCACACCCTGACACGCACGTGCATGCACGCACACACACACGCACACACATGTGCACACACACACACACGCACACACACACATGCGCACACTGCATACAGACAAATCTTTACACCAAAACACTCATAACGGATAAAGAATATAAAGAATATATCCAAACCCACCACACCCTCCTGCCACCATCCCCCCCCCCCCCCCCCCCCACCCCTCCCACCTTCCTCTCCACCTAGCCTTCCCCCAGGGAGAAAAGGGCTGACTTGCATTCAGGGAAGAAGAAATGAATAAAAGAGAAGAGACATCCTGTTGTTCAGCCAATGTCTGTGCCTCCAGGAGCCCAAATAACTGTCAGCAAATGCTCACGACTGTCCAAAATGCCAGCGAGACAAAAATAGATATAGATATAATAATAAAGAAGGATTGATAGACATACAGGCAGGCGAGACAGACATATAGACAGACAGACGTACATACAGACAGACAGACAGACAGACAGACAGACAGACAGACAGAAAGACAGATAGATATAGGAATAATAATAAAGAAGGATTGATATACATACAGGCAGGCAAGACAGACATATGGACAGACATACGTACATACATACAGACAGACAGACAGACAGACAGACAGACAGATATAGACATAAAAAAAGAAGGAAAAAGATTGAATACCGTTTTAACTGAAAGCAGGTGCGTTGTTCTGGGTAATAACACTAAGCACAATGGGGCAATCTTTCTACAGTTAAGTAGGCTACTGTACAACTGGAGTGTTTTCTATTATGTCGCTTTCGGCCCTCTTTAGTCGGCTGTGCGAGTCGGTCTCGAAGTTCAGCAACACGTTGGCTTGTCCCCTGCATATAAATACCCCGCAGCGCTGTGTGTTGTTTGAAGCCCAAAGAGCATAAGTCATCAACAGAGCTTTGTTCTCCAACACAACGGCTAATGTACCTTTGATTACGTGAACAGCATGTGCTAGCATGTGCTAGCGTGTCCTGCATCGCTGACAGACCCTAACATCTGCACCACCCGTCATTTATTTTAATGACCACTCATTTGTATACCGTTCACGCCGCTGTACACATGGCGTGTGCTACAGCGCGAGCCAGACGTGTGTTTATGTCACAAGGCGGCTGATTAGATAATCTGTGAGCATTTCAAATTGGCATTGTGCACTTTTAGTATTTCTGTGGTTCAACTTGAAGTAAAGTTGTTTATAAAGGTGCTGTGTTGATTCAAACCATGAACCAATATGCATTTCTGTCTGTAATACAACTCCTCCTTTTCCCTCTATAATAACAGTAATTGCAATAAATCTGTGCAAAGTCCAGCTGACCTTACATGCCAGTACCATGCCTATACCAGTTCTTGCAGCCAGACATCCTAATCAAGTGCGTCTCTAATTTATGGGGCTGGGGTTCGCCATTAAGGGCCTGATCCATGGAATTAAATAAATGGCAGACCTTCGCTGGGCCCGGACCGTGGGCGGAGGAGGAAGGGAGCTGGCGTGATAAATTAGCCTCTCCTCCGCTACCCCATCCTTGACTTTGAAAAATACCGTCTCCGCGTTTTAGGTCAGCTTCTGACAACAATTAGGCACAGCAAAATAGATAGACTGTGACCTTCTTTTCTCTCCTCTTCCTTAACGCCATTTCCCCTCTCCTGCCTTCTCCTGCGAGTGGAATGAAAAATAATAATGGGAAAAAACACAAATCTGGGAAGAGGCATAGACCGGTGGTGTGGGGGGTGGGCGGGAGTACAATCACAATATACAATATACACTATATTGCCACGGAGATGCTTTGCTGAATGAAGATTCATGCGTGTTTTTATTAATCAAAGCAAAGAAACGTTTACAGTCTAAGCTGTAATGTAGCAAGCTTGTGTGGCGGATTTAAATATAAAGGTAAACATTCAAGCTTACAGTACACTTCCTTATCAGCAGATGTGTCATTTTATTTCCTTCCTTTTTATTTTCAGCCGAATGTTTTCACGGACGTCGCTATTGATCTCGGAAAGCGTCAGGGGTCGACCAGCTAATTCCCTTTTTCATTAGAGCAAAGCCCCCCAAATTCTCTCAGTAGATCTGCCTCTTAGGGCCGTCCAATCTCCTGCCTCTCCCAATGACATGAATATAAGCCAACACTGATGGGGTCTGGTGTAAATGTATTAGCCCTGCGCCTGAGACCCTAGCCCGACTGGCCATAATTATGTTAGGAACCAATAAGACAGCTGGGAAATCAATATGCTAAGACAGATTGAGTGGAGATGTGTGGCCGGTGAGGTGGGAATAGAAGGCTGGCGGTTCCCTGTGGTGCGAAGCGGCTAGAGTCGGCGATTAAGCCATAGACTTAGCATTTACTGCTAGGATTCACTGCCTGAATCTAGTTAGCATTTAGGGAAAGATCCCTGCGAAAAGAGAGTGTTACCGTTTGACAGAAGCTTCGCTAGTTAGCTGAGTGGCCTATGGTGTATATGAGGGTGGGTTAAAGGTGCTTAGCATTTGCAGTTTGCTTGATTTGAGCGGATGGCATGTCGATTATGCATTGCAGCGTCATGTTCCATTTCGGCTGGAGGTTTTGGGCCCCTTCAGCTACAGAAGGATTGTGGATTGGATAAGAATGACTTAATACATGAAGTCTCAGGAAAAGGTCGGGACATTTAAATCACTGCCATTCTGAATATTTAAAACGGGTCACTTGTTCTATCTGGCATAGCTGAAACAAAACCTAAACCTTTTCATTTGTCTTTCTTTTAAGCCATTTTTGTAAAGGGGTAAAAAAAAAAACTTGTTTTCACTCTGAAAAACAAAAGATCAAATGAAATGTTTTCTTGCTGTTCGACTGCGGTGTCTAAATCCCGCACTCTTCAATGTCGGAAATAGTACAGCAGAAGAAATAGGCCGTGAACATTATTCCTCTATGACCTACTGAGGGGCAGATCAATAGTGTATTTCCAAAATAAAGCTAAAATCATCAGCGGCCTTAATCGTCGAGAATGGAGCCAGAAAGGGAGAGCAGAACAGTTGAGAGGAGGAGGAGGGCGAAGGGGACGGAGGGTTCAGGTGAATTATCCGGCGACGGCGATCCGATCTCGACTTCTTGACGCCCGTAACGTATACACTGTAAAAAAAATTTAAAAAATGTAAGAAATAAAAAGCTCCGGAATTTACATTCAAGTATGGAGGAGCTCGCAGGAGTCGAGACAAAGGGTTTGGGGTGGAAGTGGAGGAGAGGGTGAAGCCGGCTGAAATGGAGGAGGAGGAGAGACGGTTTGGGTGCGGCGGGAGGCTACAGCGGGGTTAGGCGGGACAGGGGGGTGAGTGGGTGGGGTTGCATCTGCTCTCAGACCCAATCAGCAGGCACCGTCTTGCTAACAATAGGCGCCATCAGGGCAGGAGCCGAAGTCGCAGGCATAAGTGCATCCAATAAGTGTGCAATTTCTGCCCATATGACCATCCTGACACAATCGCTCTAATTTCCCTCCTTTGAAATGACTGATAAAAGACTTAGGTAATTGCAACGACAGAGTATTTCTTCTGTGATCAGGAGGAAGCAGGGATGGATGGATGCAAGGCGAGAGAGGGAGAGAGAGAGAGGGGGGAGAGAGGAGAAGAGATGGAGAGAGAGAGAGAGAGAGAGAGAGAGAGAGAGGGGGAGAGAGAGGGGGGGAGAGAGAGAGAGAGAGGGAGATAGAGGGGTTTTTGTGAGGAGGAGGTGTTATTGTGGCAGCCTCAGGGCTTGGACATGAAGACCAGAGTGTCACTTTAGGGAAAATCCCAAATGAATACTTGTCTCTTGCTCCTCTCCTGGCTGACTTATTAGCCAGAGATCATTTGGCCTGAGCACGGCTCAGAAATCACTCAATCAGTCAGTCATTCCCCTGGAAATGATATTCATACAGAAAGTGCGATCGCTTTGCTATGTACTTGGTCTCCGCGCGCTCTTCCTCTCAGCATTGTCTTTCCCTGCTGGAGTGTCGTTCTCAAACAGAAACAAGCTTGACCACACGCCAAGGCGGCTCAGGATGTTTCTACGGGGGGCAGGCTCAGGCTCAGGCTGGGATATGGGCAAGTGGGTGTGGGGGGAAGAGAGAGAGAGAGAGAGAGAGAGAGAGAGAGAGAGAGAGAGAGAGAGAGAGAGAGAGAGAGATGATTGACTTGATGTCTTGTCTTCAACCTGTGTCGCTCTTCACTATGACCTTGTCCTCTGTAATCAAGCCTCCTTTATCTGATCTTCCAAGTGTTTGTATTTGTCTGAGTGTGTGTGTGTGTGTGTGTGTATGTGTGTGTGTACGTGTTTGTGTGTGTGTGTGTGTGTGTGTGTGTGTGTGTGTGTGTTGGGGAGGGGGGATTTGTGGTGGGTGAGTATAATTGCAGCAACATATATTCCAAACATTCTCCTGGCTTCTAGTTAAGTTGAAGCTGTTTACTGGTTGGCTGGGTAGACACAGAGGTAACCGGAATAGGTTTCATGAAACTAACCACATAGGACTTCCATGCTCAAATCGTGACCGGTGTGTGTTTGTGTTTGTGTTTGTGTTTGTGCATGTGCGTGCGTGCGTGTGTGTGTGTGTGTGTGTGCCCGTGCGTGTGTGTGCAGGTGTCATGACAGGTTGGAACAGAGAGTCCTGTGGTGCTGATTCTAAACACAGTCCCCGCCAGTGCCTGGGTAATGCCAGCTAATAGCTTAATCAATACTTATTATGGGCCTATCGGTTCACTAAAGTGGAAACAGAACCTCTCTCTCACACACACACACACACACACACACACACACACACCTCCTCAGCGCAGGAGGAGGAGAGCAAATAAAAGAAGAGAGGAGAACTTCCCTTGATCCAAATGGACAGCCTAACCTCTCTCGTGGGATTTCCTTATTCAGGAATCCAATTTTCCCAATGTGATTGACGCCGTTTGAATGCACTGGAATGGGGGCTAACTCTTTTAGCGCCCCCAATAAGGTGCTAATGGCTTTGTCCCCGGGCTTGGCTTGATTTTCCCACTGCCACCCACCCACCCAATCGTCATCCGGAACGGTCGCCCGCAATTAGCATTGGCGAGACAGCGGGCGGTCGAAAAGATGAAGCGAAAGAGAGAACGAGAGACTAAATGAGGAGACATGCGGGCTAAACAGAGAGAGGAGAAAGGTGATTAGCTGTAGATAGAGGAGAGAAGGAGGAGACCACAGACCACAGTGCTCCTCCACTACCTACGGAAGCAGTCGAATGAAATGTTCTGGAGTGAGTGTAACCTGCACACGCCAAATTGGGGAGAGGTGGGAGAGGTACTGCACCTATAGTGGAAAGAGAGAGAGAGAGAGAGAGAGAGAGAGAGAGAGAGAGAGAGAGAGAGAGAGAGAGAGAGAGAGAGAGAG
>JAODLL010000013.1:1136981-1158119 GCA_026546735.1 Forbesichthys agassizii
ATATACTGTATTAGGATACTGTATTTTAATTTTGTTTTGCCGCTGCCTGTAAATGTGAATCAAAGCCAGTGGATTTGAAGACAATACAACAACACTGCACCATGTCGATGCTCACTGTGTTTCTCTCTCTCTTTTGCCACCATGGCGCTCTGCTCACCAACACTGATTCATAATCTATAGCCGTGCCTGGGAGACCAGCAGCTATTGATTTAACGCCTACAGTAATCCGGACCTGTATCCGCTGCTTGTTAGAAATGCTGGGGCCTAGGAATTGGGGATTGCAGTTTGAGCTGGAGAAAACCCCAGGACTGCCATCGCTGGCCATCCAAGGTACAAACTCTGCCCAGAATGAATCAGTGTCAGCCAAGAATAGTTTAGAATACCTCTGCATTCCTGAGACTTTCCAGTGAAAGGTAAATGGACGTGATACTGGCTGGTAACTGGCTCAACATAACATAATGACATGACAAATTAAATGGATCAGCAATTAACTGGATGGCCATCATTTATTCAATTATCTAGAGCATCATGGTCATTAAACTTTATACTGTATACGTTTTTTGTTTTTTTTTATCTACCATGCACCATGTGCACCACAATCAGAAAATACATTTGGTCAGGACAGGCTTATTAATATAGTTAATTTAAATCGCATTACAGTCTCAAAGGGCTCCACTGGCCCACATTTCAAATATAAATAAATGACACCCTCTAGACCTTATCCTCCAATTGGGAAAAGAAAAATCCTAAAATCCTATATATAAAATCTGAAGTTTTTGACCTTATTGTTTTTCTTTGTGTGTACTATATGCTAAATATGAAAACCGTACAACATTTGGATTTGTAGTTGTTGACAGTATAAATTTACAGTTAGGCTACTATATATGTTTAAAAGGTACAGTATAGGCCTATGTCTTGTATGAATCACAATACTTTACATGATTGTGTTCGCAGTGCAGAGTGCACAGTGACCTAAGTAAAGACTACTCTACAATAGTTACTGTAATAATCAACCAGTACTAATATCTTCAGTACATTATGCAATAGCAGACTCCTATATGTGATATGAGTGACAGACTGGGCAGCGATGACACATTCACACAGAGTGCTAATCATGCATGCTACAAGAATAATGGACAATGTCGTTGTCAGTTCATTAAACATGCAGGTAAGTGGATATGTAATTTGACTGTTATTATCAAATCTATCTAATTGGGTTTTGGCCATCCATCAAGACGGGCATGCTAGCACCCATTTCATACAGTACCATGACATGCAGCTCATGATGAACAATACCTTAGTTTGAGATGAACATTACTTTTCAATTATGGATAATTATGGCCCCTCCGTTTTTCTTGGGAGACTTTCTGTTAAATGTGGATAGTAATGAACCACATTTCATGAGAGACAACTTTTTCCAGACAGCAGTGACACAATAACACAAAGAACAACTGATGGTGCGTGGTTGCATTCACGGAAATACAAATACAATATGTACTATCCAACTGACTAGCATATTTAGGGCTTTAGGGTTAAGCAATACATGTGTGTGCGCAAGACAGGGCTAATTCCACATCCTCTCTAGCAGGATGACAGATGGCTGCTTCGAGCTGACAAGCAGTACTTATCCCAATCAGGTGTGGACCATCAGTAAAGACTCATGATCACAGTGACCTTCATTAGCCAGGCCAGATAATTAGCTGACCTCAGCTTTAAGCACTCACATCACTCACGCATAGGCTACACACATGCAATCACACATGCATTCACCCAACAGCCTCTATTGCGCTAACGCACAGGCAAAGGAGTGCATTGCACTCCCTCACTAACACACTGGTTGGTAAATATCAAATGAAAAAAGGATTGGCACAGAGTAGGTATAGGGCTGACCCTATACCTAATGTCACATTACTTGGATCAGCACAACGGTGTCACCTTGTCTGTGTAAGTAGATGGATTAGATAGACCTGGTATAATGAATGTGTTGTAAACAGCATTTGGTAGGTCTGTTCTTAAATGATTCCTCAAATTAACTCTTGAATTGCAGAACACATTACATACACATACATTGAAAAAAAGAAGAAAAATATCCCCACTGGTTTGTAGTTCATGCTCTTTTGCTTCTGCAACATCTGCATAGCCTTTGTATACACATCCTTGCATTTATCTTTAGAGCACTGACATATTTGCAGTCTTGAAAGTGACAAGGGTGTAATTTACATTAGAAATAACTGATGTTGTGAGGAAGGCAACATTTCAGAAATAAATAAGGCCGCATTGCGTTGAGAAGTCACAAGTTGTCCTCAGAGTTTAACATGTCACAGACTGGAGGAATAAGTACTTCTCTCTCTCACTCCAGTCCATATTTCTTATCAGCTGACACTTTTACAGGAATGGTGATCTATTCTGCCACTGAGTCTGAAGACAATTATGTGAAATTGCTGCTTTCGCATCTAAATTTGCCTGTCTCCACCATTTTCATCTCAATCCAATCCAATCTGAAGCCATTTGAGCAAATAAAATGATATTTACCTCATCTTCTGTTACAAGCTTTCAAAATTACAGGCTTCGGGAAAATCAATACGAAATGCCAGCTTAGCAGCAGATGTATGAGTTAGCTTTCTCAGTGAGAATGCTAACTTTTCCTCTTACTATCCCCCTTTACTTCCACTGAGCACGGGAGGGGGGTGGGGGGGTGACTGGGAACAGAAGATGAGGTATCTCGCCAACAATCTGGAGGTGGGTGGTGGCAGGGATTGTAGTAGATGTTTATAACCTACTACTGCTCGCAGGCTGAATACACGATTGTCTTGTCCAAGACGCTAACCTTTAGCATCTCGCTGCGCTCTGCCGCATCTTACAAAGTTCACTGCGAGGGGGGAGACTCGACCCCGCGGATGATTTGGAAGACTGAAAATACCACTTTCATTTATTATTTATCCAGCAGGCTGGCTGAGAGGAGGGTGAGCTCGTAGCACTGTCATACCTGACTGGCTAATGTAAAGAATTGGCCATCTCTCTCCCTGCACCCACCCGAGGGAATCAAAGCCCATTACTGGTCCGAGAGATGTTCTAATGTCCACAGTGAACACACAGCCCAGATCAAAACATTAGGATGAGAGAGACACACAGAACAAACAAGATGTTGTCTAGTGGCTTGAGATGAGAGGCAAACATGACACTGTCTTTGTGAGTTCACAAGAAAATCCTTGCATTCCAAATGTTTTACTTAGTTTTGGTTGTATTGAACTGAATGGCCTTGAAGTAAGGCAATGCTTCATTTGTATGTCGTTACTGTCTTATTGAAAAAGTGAGGTAAACTGATGGCATTACGAGTAGTGTTCATTGAATACGTCCTTGTTTCTTGCAGGATATGTATATAGAAGAAAGGAGAAATATGACATATCACTCCTCATAGTATAATGTAGAGTATGTATAAAATATAAAATTTCCAGGAAATTAATGATTTTGTTGAATGACTTGAATGACCTTTTTTCACATGAATCACAAATAAGTCATGCTAAATTACTTTAGCATGTTCCATAGCTAGTTTATACCCATTGTCGGCTACACTTTGTGAAGACACAGTACTGTATGTGTATCTGTGTATGTCTTTTTGTTTATGTATGTGTGTAGGAGTCAAGATGGAGGGTTAATGACCCTTTGGTACTGCGGTGAAGGTGTAGCTAATGAACCGTGCGTGTATGAAGTTCGGGGCCCTTGCCTTTTAATGGGGCACCACTATCAATACCATAGATCGGATTAATACTTCAAAGTTAATGTTTTTGTTGAAGAATTTGCAAAACAAACACTAGATAGGCTTCACAGCCACTTGTCCGGGAAAATGCAATTTTCTCAGGCTTAGCCGCTCATCTTTTTAATTACAGACTTAATAGCTTTATAGATTTTTGAAAGATGAATTCTTATTGGCATTTTTATAATTACTGGTCTTTATTGCTTTTTATGAAAATAATTGTCAAGGCTCATTTGCTCCCACAAACCCTTAGGCCAAGCAGATGTGTTTCAGTGATGAGGTCATATAACCTCCAAAATACTGAACCTTTTTTTTGTTCATAGCATTCTGCATCAGGTCAGCATTATTCAAAAATATGGAAAAAAAAGCTTTTCTTAGCAAAATACCTTAGTGTGAGTAAAAATAAAGTAAGTATTCTCGTTTTTCCTTTTTTTTAAACCAGAAGGCAGAAAGGTTCAGAAATGTTCAGATTCTGAAAATATTTAGGCAAATGCTGTGATAGAAACACAACGCCATGCTAGTCGAAAAGCATTCCTAAAATAATGACCTAAGTCATATTTTCAAGTTGGCCCAATATTGGCCCATATATTTGCCCTACTATAGACATTACACTGTATAGTTATTATACATAGGCCACTATACTACAGGGGTAGAATCACAGGATCTGTTCAACTGAGGATGTATGCAAGTTTACCAGACATTGTCAGCATCAGAGGAAAATAAATTTAAAAAAAGCCTTTATTGTGACCATCAACGGCTATTATTTTAGGAAATTGACGATGTTCAAACATGTACTGTGGTCCACAGAGGCAAGAAGAATAAAACAATGCACAATGGCTCAGATGCTAGAGGCAAGGGCTTGGCCAGAGCATCCCTTATGTCAACATACCATGAAATGCAGCGCTAAAATAACTGAAGCCCTTCAGCATTAATTTAACACATGTATAGTTAACCTTGGCTAACTGTGTTAGCCAAAGCTGCCCCGTAACTCTGACTGTGGGGAAAATGTATCTGGACACTTCAGCTAAGCTGCCAAGGTTTCTTCATGGAGTCTGTAAAGACCTTCGAGTGGAGAAAGTCTCAGACAAACACTGGCTCTGTGCCCCACAATACTTACAGAGCCGACCTGATTGGGAACACAGGAAAACTATTTGAATTCAACCGTATGAATTCGTGGGAGCACAAAGCAGGGAAATTTGCATTTGTAAAACTCATACCCACAAATAGAAGATACTTTTCCAATCACCATTTAATTTAGACTGAGATCCCACCTAAAGGGGAGAGTGTGCGTTTGGCTAGATTTGTCAGCACTAAAAGGGAAATATGCATTCATTTAGTCTTGAACTCAACTTGGCTGCCCTGCGTTGCTGTGGTTTCCAAGTAAATTCCCAGTCGTTCAGGACCTAGCCTAACCCTTGACAATAACCGGAAAGAGTATTTATACAATTTTGTAATAACATGGATCCACATTTTATCTGCTAAAGTTGCCAGAACCCTCTGTTTTATCTATAAATGCTTAAAATGTCTAGCTAAATATGTCAACAGGCAACAAGGGACAACATGGACACATATATTTGCCAATAGACCATAACCGTTGCTAAGGCATATATATTAGTTGACACATTTCCACATCAGTAGTTGGTTTTCCATGTCAATGTCATTTTCCACATGTCCACTACAAATAAAGAATCGAAAGACATATGTGTTTACATGAATCCTATACATAGATGAGTTGGAAGGTTTTCGCTGAGAAGACAAACACACACTGACTGTTTTGGTTTCAAACTTGTTAGTCTCTGTTGCATTGGATCCCATGCTGCACTGCTTACAGCCGGTGTGGTCTGAAGAGCCTGCTACACATGTGGATGTGCTCGACAGATGTTCGCTGGCTCCCAGGCAGAGACAAGGTCTCCTCCCCCTGGTCTTTTTTGGTTGCGGCAGTGACACGGTGACACACAGTAGCATTTGGAGTTCAGACTGGGTCACTCAGGGCAAACATTATACAGCACAGAAGATCGCTGAATCATTCAGGGCCTCCCTTTGAAACAAGATGACCATCAGAAGGTTAAGGCAATACGATGGCTTGATTACATATTCTTATGTCCGACGGCTTTTTGAAACTGAGTAAGGTTATTCGCCATCAGCTTTGCAATTTCCGTTAAACCTAATTTAGGATACTAGCTGTTTGGTTCTCACTAGCTGATAAGCGTTTACCATTTCGACCCAAAATACTGTTAAGGTCAGTTTGCGAAGTGAGGTGATTTTTTTTCCTGCAGTATATTAGGCTAACACCAAAAACAGAACATATCATTTATTGAATTTACACATACAAGAATGTGAGCCTGGAATCAAATGTGTTTTTATTGATTGGAGCATTGTACAAATACTTCAACATGTTTGAAGCAACACTTCAATTTCCAAACTAGCCATAAGGCTACAGTGTGATTCATTATAATATTTTTTTACAAAACAAGATGTATACTGTGCGTGTGTCATTTGTAAACGTTCCATCGTAATGTAGACATGTACAATTAGATATAAAAAACAGAATGCAGAGTATACAATAAATGCAACTCCATAGTGTACAGAGTATAGGGGATTCCCGGTCTCTTCAACCATATGTGCATTGAAATGAAATAATACCCCATAGCATATTTGGAATCAAAGGCAGTTAACCAAAATCTTAGCCACAGATTGTGCTGAAAAAGGAATAAGGAATACACATTTCAAAATGAACAATAAAAAAAGATGCTGGGTTGCCTTTAAACCACAAGACTGTGGTTTGTTGTTTTAGTTCTTACAAGAAGTCAAGTGATGAGGAGTTTTTAGGGGGGGGGGGGTTAAATTCAAATAATTATTCTATGTTAAGGCTTTTTATCTCAGAAAATTGTGAGATACAAATAGCATACCAATTTTTTTCTGATGGGACTACACAGAAACGTGTCTTCTTCAAAGACGGCCGTATTTTTATCAGAATTCTTTTAGTCTATATTCACATCTTAAGTTGACAGTCAGCCATGCTGGCGAGACAACGGAGCCTCAGTTAAAACAAACATTTAGCAAACACACAAGACTGAACGCACGCCTGCTCAAATCTGTCCCGTCATGTAAATAACTTGTTTCGGTGCGCTTTCAATTAAAGAGGAAGATGAAGTGCCTTCCCCACCTTTGATGGACGAGCGCAGATATTGGACTGTACCGTTGGATGACAAAACGCTCCCCGACTCCACCTCAACCCCTCTTTTCTATCGATCTCTGTGGCTGTTATTGATCAGCATGCTGGCCACTATCAGGTCGGCTGGTCTTCTCCTCACAAAACACATTTTCCACAATTATTGATAAAGCTATTTGACCTTTTATTAAAATTTGGAAGTGTGCATATGTGTTTTTTTTCCTCTCGGCTCCCGCAAGAGGCGTGTGGACTGCTACAGCTACATGGATGAAGTCAGCCTGTTATGATTAGCGCCAAATGAGTAGGTCTATTCTTTACAGATGTCCATTTCAGCCACATTTTAGCCCTTCTTTCATGTTAACAAAAATAAACTCTGAACCTGTTTTATAGCCCGTCTCACATGCACGTCATTTATACAGTACTACAACACTACAGCACAGCTTGTACACATACACATGCCTTCAAACGTTTTTACATTTTTCGGTTTTTTCATCTTTTTGGTTCATTTTCAAGGTGAGGACAAGCCGTCTCTGTGGCAAGGCCAACTGTGACTGTGCTATAGATTAATAGGAGAAAGGGAGCATGCACAGTGGGTGATGAGGTACCTGTAGGTTGTAATGACTTTACTGCACTGAAGTAAATGTAAACAGAGATGGAGGTCACCTTGTTAAATCAAAAAAAGGAATAGCTACTGTATATTTGGACTCACCTAATTCCTCAAAAACTGTATACTGACTATATTGGGAAAATTAAACAAATACAATGCAGATAAGTATGAAAGTGTAGATGGCGGATGCAAGAATTGACAACACATGGTCAACAATTGTGTTTCAATATAAACTGGCAGGAAAATGTTCAAAGCAACAAAAGCAACAATGGAAAGGCAATTCCCAACAAAATTGCCCCCAAAAATTGCCACCGTATCCCTCCCTGCCTTAAATCATCTGGCATTTAAGCAATTCCTTGCGTTGCCTGGCAACTGAAGAAAGGGAAAAAAATATATATTCAAAACAATATTTCTCAGGGTAAAAGCGCAGTAGCAGATAATGTTGGTGGCATCGGTTTTGAGAGACGGGTTGTTGTGGAGGTCCTGATACCCGCTGTAAACATGAGTCAAACAGCGCACAGTGTTGCTTTAACACACCATGGGACAGCAATTAGCCAACATTATATTACCTACGCTGCCATGTATTGACTATTAAATGGATTTCGTGACAAAATAATCATGAAATTGCAATAATGCATTGGCGAAAGTGGGGGAAACAGTGGATAAAAGGCGCAGTCAAAGTGGAGTTGTACTTTGCTTTTATTTAGATGACGACTCGTGTTTATATGGTGTATTTTTTCAAACCTTTTTGAGACGTGAACGCTACTGTTTCATCCAGAGGAATTCCCGCTCATGTCTTTGCTCTGCTATCAATAATTAAGAGGAGATCTCGAAGAGAAAAAGTAATTTCCCTTGAAAGAAAGGGGTGGCATCAACATTAACCGCACCCGAAGACATGTCCCCAGAGGCCGCTAAAAGCTCAGTAGGTGCCAATAAAAATGGCAAAGCAGAAATCGCTCTAGCAAAACACAACAAGAACAAGTACAACTTATCCAAGTGGGGAAGTGAAAAACAAGAGCGACTTAAGGTGATTCTCATCGTCGACTCCAAAGCCTGGCACTCCAAAAAAAAGAAAAAAAAAAGAAAAGAAAAAGAAATGCAGGGGGGGTGTGCGGGAATGTAATTTCCCCTACTAGGAACATAAGCCGAGAGTAATCTGGCCTGTAATACCTCCTAGTCCTTAAATAAAAGCCCTCCATTTTAAGTCTTCAACCTCGTTTTTTCCCCCCTATTCCCCACCTCTAATAGGATTTGGTGGAAAATGGCTTTGCGAATCGCTCCTCTTCGTCTTGCTCAAGGAAGAGCGTGGCTATTCTCATTGAAAAGTGCTTAATTGCTTTAAATGACTGATGACACATCTTGGTAGAAGGGCCTTGAGCTAGGGGGCCACCACCAACCACACACAACACATATCTCTCTGGACAATGGTAGTGCCTTAATGTGTGTGTGTGTGTGCGTGCGTGGTGTATGTGTGCACATGCATGTGTGAAAAAAGTGCGTGTGTGTGTGTACATGTGCATGTGTGCATGCATGCATGTTTTTGAGTGCGCGTGAATTTGTAGCGAAGGTGACATGGGGATGGATGGTCTTTCATAAGGGTCACAAGAGTCCGTGCGCGCACACGTGCGTGTGCGGGTCACCATGCGGCGTGCGTCCTATCGACACCCCAGTAACAGACTAAATTAAAGCTGTGATGAATTGTGGCTGTCACAGCAGGAGAGCTCTTTCCTCTGCACCTTATTCCATCTGTGATTAGGCGGGAAAGGGGCGATAGAGAATATCATTATCAATATGTAGCACTATATTTTCATTAGATTTTTCTTGCCGCAGTGGACAGGTTGATAGCAGGACTATTTTTCTTTTGGAGAAACAAAAAGAGGTTTTATTTAATCTTTGCCATTTTACAGTAATTTGTGTGACTGGGAACCATTCTTTAAAATTGAGGTTTCTTTTTATACATGGATATTGATAAAATTGTGATTTATGGCCTCAAAAACAATAAACATTATTTTAATTATATGAAGAAATTCCAAAATGTGTAAATGCGCAAAATAAGTTAAACCTTTAGGTTGTTTGCAAAAACACAATATGACACAAGCTACATGTAGCCTGCTAAAGGTAGCCCGATGCTTGTAAAATGGTGTCCTATGAGTATAAGCTATTTAACGGGCTTGTCAGGCTATACAGTATGCACAACATGCATGCAGCATACAATACATGTCATGCATGCAAACATGGCCTCCATGTGCCTCAGTCAAATGCTAACACATAAGCTAATGCACGCATGCAGTTATACATTCTTCAGGATATACAAATATTATTTGAGGACAGCTGCCGATTGCTTGAATACAGACATACTGTAAGCTAGGCATATATGCACAGTACAGACAGAGGCTTGATAGCTGCCTATATAGATAGAGAGAGAGATTGATATAACCATTTGAATATGGTAAGGGATGGCTGTCTTCAGTAAAATTATTCCATGTGTGTGCGTTGGGTGCTTTCTGTTATCCCATTTTTGTCCAAATCGTTTCCATCTAACTCATAATGGCAGCTCTATAGCGGGTTACCAAGACAAAGAATACTGTATGTGATGCAATTTCTAGATTAACCAATCATTGCTGTTTTATTGAAAACAATAACTTATATAATGCTCTTCTGTGGTTGAACATGTGTGTGCGTGTGTGTATGCATGTGTGTGTGTGTGTGTGTGTGTGTGTGTGTGTGTGTGTGTGTGCGGTTAAATAAAGTGTTACTGTCAATAGTAGCTTTTCTTATATCTGCTCACAAACTAATATGAATGTCTGCCATTGACCAACCGTGGTGTTACCATGGCAAGTGTTTGACACCTAAAACAATAAATAAAATAAAAAACATATTAAATGATGGTGATATTTGTCACCTAGGTTGAATTCCTATTGATTTAAAATTTTTTGATTTAAAGATTTCATTTTCACAGTAGCGTGTGTAAGTGTTTATATATTTAACATTTCTTTCTGCATTCTTATTATTAAACACTAGTGCAAAACATTTACCACACAATTCTTCAGTATTTTCAGTTTACTTACTCCCCAATGAGACAAAAAGTATGTAAAGCCACAGTAAAGCTTTCAGCTATTAGTCTGGTTCATTCCACCTTGTGTGCAGAATCAGCATCCTCTGTAGATATGTTCTTGGCAGTGGAATAGCCTATACAAAGCACTATTTACACCATGTGCTACCAAAGATCCCCACTGAAACAGATACATTTCATTTAGATGGAAGACCAGCGCAGGTATCCTCCCCAGTGTGTGTGTGTGTGTGTGTGTGTGTGTGTGTGCGTGTGTGCGTGTGTGCGTGTGTGTGTGTATACATTGTCTTACCACTGACCCATGTCCTGTTTACCTGGTAGAAGCAAAAGCTCAGTGTCGAACCTCCTTAAAAGTTGAAGCCGGGAGGGGTGGAGGGGGTATCCAAACGTATACCACATGTTAGTGCACACACACACACACTAACACTTTCTCCACAAGCCGTGGGGCGCCATGGTTACCTTGGAACTTTAACGTGGACCAGCTGGCGTACTTGGGATGTGAAATTGCATTGCACTAAAACGTATGCACATGCACACACACACACACACACACACACACACACACACATTGCAGAGGATCAAAGGGGAGTTTGAGCCCCGCACAGCAGCCCTCCTGCCCTCGGCTAAATGGTCGACGGAACATTCCAGGCCATCCAGTCCAGTAATATCTGGCCTGCAGCCTAATGAAGATGGACTGTGTTTATAATTCTCATGTTTGCTCTGATCACCAGCATATTCCTTTACACACACACACACACACACACACACACACACACACACACACACACACAGCACGGCGATAGGAAACACTCTTTTGCTTCCTCAGAATTGAAGAAGACGAAATTAAAGAGAGGGGATATAAACATCGAGAGACGTGGACGACGTGAACCCCAACGTGATCCAGACTCGGGGCTCTTTGCTTTCTCATACAAGGCTGCGCGCGCTCTCAAACAAAAGGGAAGGCACGCAGGGATGTTTTTCTGCCTGCTTGAGACTTTGACACCTCGCCTCGCCACGGCAAATTGGAATGGCTCCCTCTCAAATGAGATTTCTGTCCGCCAAGCGGGGAGCAGCAAAGGGGTCAGCCATTACAACTAGTCTACATGATTCTGGCGGTTATCACATCCCGTCGTACCCATCTTTGCTTTAATTAGCACGGGAGACCGGGGTAAGGTGTGCATCACAATCTTTTATTATTTTTTATATTTGTTTATTTCCCTCGGAATAACCGTTCCTTGAAAACAAAATTGAAATGTCCATGTTTACAACAGCCTACCATATATTGCTTAAGCGGCAGACAGTATGACATGGAATTAGATTTTTTTTTAATGTAATTTCTTGCACAATGCTAATTATTCTGAACCAAGAGCTTAAACACCTATTAGCCAAGATAGCATTCTATCTTTCTCTGGAACTAGGTGGTGCTATTATTGTAGCAATGTGTTGGCTCAAGCAGAAACTGTTGGTTAAGCAGCTGCTATTTGTAGAAAGAAAACCAAAAAGAATTCATGACAAGAATATCCACAGAGGGGCCTCAAGAGCCAGAAAATAGATCAAGATTTTGACATAACTTTTCAAAGAATATAATGATCCTAATAGTATTAAGTCACGTTGATATCACACATGGGAATCAGGTCTATTTTATATTCTTACCAAGACTACAGGCTAATACACTGGCGGTCGGTGCATTGATTAAGTGGTGGGGGAGGGGAATTGGAGAGAATTTAGATTGACGAGCAGAATAGTGAATTGAAGGAATGTGATTTGACTTAAAGGATAAATTAAACCCCGGGCTTCGAGGATCCTGATCCGGGATTCATGGCTCAGGTGAATCCTGATACTGGATCACGTCGGCCTAGTGCTTATAATGCCTATATCAATAAACACAACCACACTCTTCTCTCCTTCACACACCTTTAAGAAAACAAGTTCTCTCTATCTCTCACTTTGCCCTACTCGCTTGCTCATTCAAGCTTAGACATAAACACAGTGCATCAATACGAAAAAGGCTTTAATCGACTCTCGGAGGAAGACATCGTTGCATTTAGAGTCAAACCTATGGAATCAATACCCACGTTATACTTATAATGACAAAGCTCCGATGGAGATCATGCAGTAGCCATGTAGCCCCGGGTGGGTTTTGGATTTTATAGACCGAGGTGTGGATCGTTTACTGTTGTGCGTTTTCTATTTTTATTTATTTATTTGCGAGGTAAGGCCCACACAGATCAGAACCCCTCAGGCGCGACGAGGACGTCTATATCTGATATCTGCACGTCGACAAATACGAGCAAGAATACATAGAGGTGGTTTGGACTTTTGACTTTATTCCACAATATGGAGCGTTTGCCATAGTACTTGGCGATATACGCGCGCGGTTGAAGTAGCTTCACTATAAGTCAGCGAGTCAATACCAGACTAAGCAGAGGTGTGGTTGGAAAGCTAACCGCAGAATCAGCCGAGTGTGTATTTCCATTTTTCTCACACTGGAGGTAATTGTGGCGGCATTCCACCTATTGTGGTTCTCTCAAACCGCCTGTTTTTGCAGTGTGTGTGCACATTCATGTGTGTGTGTTCAGGGGAGAGAGTGAGAGAGCGAGAGAAGGTGAGAGAGCGAGCATTATATATTATTGCAGTCACGCTGGACACGTCTGAAAACATTTCGCAGGCAGTGCAAGAAAAATGTAAATCGGAGCTTGCCAAATCACTGACACACGCACGCACGCGCACGGACAAGCACATACACACTGAAGGATGGGGGCGGGGGGTGTGGGGGGAGCCATCTCCCCTTTCTCGCTTATACACACAGAATGCATTAAAATGGAAAACAGCTTACGCTGGTCCCGGCATTGAAAGGGGCCCTAATATTTGTTTTTCCCTCCCCTGTAGTGTTCTCATTGCCAATGACCAAATGTATAATAATCTCTGCCTCAGAGTCCTGCGCTGCTCTCAGAATCTATAATCACACAGAGTATTGCTCCCATAGCCTGGCCCTCGCCCTGGCCAAGGGCCCCTGCTCCTTGATCAGCTTGGAATTGATCTGCAGACCAACATCTACCTCGTTCTTTACCAGTACAAATACAGCTACAGTGCAGTGACATATTGTGAGCAGGCAAGTCTTCCAGTGTTCTACCATTGCATTATTCAAGTTATTGGGCGGCATTTGACCGGTACTAATTAAGTTAAGACCTCCACGGGAGGCTGGGTGGTAAAGCGTTTACAACGGGGTTACTATATGTGTCCTTGCCCAGGGCTACTATGGCAACGCTTTGCCTTGTCCCAAGTGGAGATGGTTAGTGTGGCAGCTCTCCTTGCCAAGCTGCTGCTGCTGCCCAGCGCTGAAGCTCTGTGGGTGGACTACCACTGCCCTGTCATTGTAAGACTCTTCAGTCACAGCATTTGCAAAATTACCTTTATTTCCATCGTGGTTTGCATTTACGTGTCAAGTAAACACTAGAAGCAAATACCGATGCCAATGATTGACAACAACCCCTGCCATTGGAATGTATTTAATGAGAGAGACCAAATACAAGCCTCCATGGATCCTCCATAGGAACGATTAAACCCACAACCAACTGTCCATTGGATTTGCTTGTGAAAAGGAAACGTTATTAATAAAAGAATTGACTAAATGCAGATACAGTGTTTTATTTTTCTTTTATAATAGGAATAAAAGTATGCCATGTCCTAACTGGTAGATGTATGTATACGTTGACCTTTTTTCTTTCCCAATTGTCATTACATTTAAAAGCTTGTATATATACACACACAAACACTTAACGGAAGGATGGACTGTAGACATTGCTAGATAAATGGGAACAATATTTACAATAGAACCTGAAGTGAATAATTATTTCTTAATGTTAAACTTGAAAATGGCGATACAGCAATATATGTTGTCTGCTAACACTCATTTTGGCTATTATCATTAGTCATGACTTCATCCAACGCTTGTCGTACCATAAACCACCTAGCAAATGTATGTAAATAATCTATATTTTGATAGGAATTACAGTATTCTCTGTATTTAAAAGCATATACACTTTTAAATGCTTGCCACCAAAAAAACAAATTGCATTGCAGGTCACATCTCTTTTATCTAAAAAAGTTTTGAAATGTATTGTCACCTAACTCATGACTTATTGTTCAGACTAAGTAGAGTTACCAAAAACATCATATTATAAGACCCAGTTATATTCCTCTCCCCCAAAAAGATCCAATTACTGTAAAACCCCAAGAGACTCATTATTCTCAGTGGCATGCTGTTTTAAAGCACAAGGTACGGCATAATGATAGGGAAGAGTAATAACAATGGCAGAAATTGTCTAATGCCCAAATGTGTGAACAATTATAATTAAAGTTAAAAGTCTGGAAAAAAGCAGATAACAGCGAGAATCATACACCACATACTGTCTCATGGCCTTATCTTTTTAAATTGGAAGTACCATTAGAACACACAAACATACAGTAGCCTATACATGCATATATACATACATGCATATATACATACATACATACATACATGTATGGTATACATACTGTACAAATATCATTTTTCATCTCACCCATCTCCACCTCAAACATCAATACAACGCATACGCACACACATATACAGATACCGACACATTAACAACAGACACGCTCAATTCCCATGCTGCACCCTTGATTAATCAATCGGCTAAAACACATTTTTACAGCCCGGCACCTCTAGGGGCGTGTCCTCGGGCGCTCACTGCTCTGCATACATCATAAATCAGACCAATCAGGCGATTGCTCCGGTGATAGGCCCCGGCTCCACACCGCCTCTGCCCGGTCCAATATCCCTGCACCCGGAACAGATAATGACAATAATAATATGCACGTCAAGCCTGGCTCATAAATCCCAGGATCAATCTGTCTTGAAGAGTGCATATGCATAAAACACAGCTTAAGAGGGCTCCGTTGCTGCTCGTGGAATGTCCTAGATTGTGCCAGGGAGAAACGCAATGACAAAATTATCCGGTGTGACCCCTTATATGTATTTACTCATTTGTGTTATAGTATCATAGCATGTGTGTGGGTGTGTGTTCCCGGCATGTATGAATAATGACTTGAAGTGGCGGTGACCCCACGCGTCACCCCGGCTGCATATGAAAACAGCAGATTGCTTTAATATCCTAACTTAATGACCAGCCTGAGAAACACCATTAATGTAATGACAAAGCACTGGCGTCACACATACACAAACAGACAAACACACCCACACACACATACGAGCGTGCATGTGCGGATATGTTTGCTTTCAGTATAACAGCAAAATCATAAAAATAACTTAGTTAGAGGTGAAATGTTTTATTTGCTGTGTAGGCGTATATAGCTGGTATTTGTCTTCATTTTCATCTTAAGGAGGGGGTGCATGTGTTTTAAGCCTGATTTTTATGTGTGTGTGTGTGTTTGAATGCATGTGTGCAATGACCGGAGCATACAGGGTGCGCTTGATCTGACTAATTCAAGGACAGACCCTACTGTAATCATGCGGAATGAATACAAAAACATGTATGCATTAACCCCTTGCATATTTACATAATGAGCGCATGCACACACACACACACGCGCACACACACACAGGCGCGCCAACTACACGCAGAGCAATTTGTGATATCGAATAGCTGACACCGTATGATTTCATAATCTATTGGCAAAGTCACAGTGGAGTCACGCAAGGCGGTGCCACTATTGATGAACACGGTATTGGCCTGCAGCCTATGTACCTCAATCTAGACTGATGTAACGCGGTACAAACATTGCAGTTCAAGGCCACTACTGATGACATCACAATGAACCCCCATCCCTATTCCCCATGAGGATATCTTCATCCCATTCCTCTGGAGACCGTTTATCTGTATCACAAGACTTTTTTTTTACCTTTAGCTAGTACCTTAAAAGTAAATGACACAAACAATGAAGGAGTTTATGAAGATGATTTATTTATTATTGTTAGTAGAACCTACCATGGCAACATAGTGGCCTGTTTAAAACATGAAAGAAAACAAACTAAAGTGCAAAAAAGTAACAAGTAAAATATGCATAAATGTAAAAAGCCTTTTCCATTTCAATACGTTGAAATTGCAAATGAGAAATTCATGCTCCATCGAAATTAATTATTCAACTAGATAATGCGCGTGTAAAAGTGCACACATACCTAATCCTTAAATCGTCAATACACACCGATATTGTAACACTCTATTAAACATAGCACATCCCCTGGTACTGTTAAGCGGTGGCATATTGCCAACAGTTTATCATTGTAATTACTGAGTTAATACCAGCAGTACACCATTACCATACCTTGGGACATAATTCCCCCATGGTAGCGATTATTACGAAATGCGGGTCCCCGAGAACCCTTTTCCCGTTCGACACAAACAAACACGTAGGCACACACACACCTCTGCAGCATTTTTGTCCCTCTAATTAGGATTTTTAATATCCTGGCCTGCGTTAACGGAGATTAATGGCCAAACGGCGATGCGGGTTCCAGCGTCATCTGTTATAATTCCAGTCTTGGTCCCGATCCGCTCTAATTACATCCTCAAAACACCCCCCGCTCATTCAACCCCCCTCCCTTCCCCCGACATCAATCAATAATTTAAATGATTTCGATGACCCCGTCCCGGATCCAAGCTCCCGTTCTATCTCCCCGCCTTCATCCTTCGCTTTATTTTGCGTTCTTCTTCCTCCTCCTCATCTTCCTCCATTTGCTGAGACTCTGGTAAAATAAAAATAAAAAATCCCAATAAACTGTGGGAAACAAAAAGGGCCGATGGATATTTAATTACGCGTCCCGCTCTGAGGTCACGCTGATTTCCTTTGGCTAGTTTGTTGGTCTGTGCGTCCGTCGCGTATCGTCTACCTTGTTTCTGTCCTGAGCTGTGTCCTCCTCTCTCTCTCTCTCTCTAAGGGGGGATGCACCCCCCATTCCCGTTGAATAATTAGCATGCAGATATGCATCTTCTCATTCGCAAGTCAAATCGCCTCACCAATGCCACGCTTCCTCTCTCCCTCCCTCCCTCTCTCCCTATGCCATTACATATGCACGTGGATTGTACTTATTCAAATAAGTTGTTTGATTTGAGTGCCCAGCCACCCCCCCCCCCCCCTGCTTCTACCCTCCCAGTTCACATACACACTCCACACACACACACATAAGCCTCATATACGATGATGTTCTTCGTTATCTACGAATGACAGCGTTGAACAATTTGCCTCGCTGCCAATCATACAAAGAAATAGTACACATTCTAAAAGTCCATTTAAAACAACGTTATGGGGAAAATTACAATGTCTTTGCCGATTCAAAATGGTCTCTAGGTGCCTACTGGATATACTGTATATGAGTGTTGATCATCTTGAACGTAACATATTAAACCTCAATGGCAGGTTTTTTACTGGAAAAAATCATTTTGTTTTCATTGCCACACACGTATTTGTAGAAAAAAACATATAGTGCACACTTTGTAGCTCCCAACCCCCTTACACACACACACACACACGCACATACACGGACGCACACACACGCACATACACGGACGCACACACACGCACACACGCAAACACACAAAGAGCATCTCTGCTGGTATAGGAAGGTGTTTGCTCAGCACATTTCAATATGAACATCATAACACTCTAGCTTCCTATGTCACAAAGCTTACCGAGCCAGCAGTTTTTACACGTGAGCACGGGAAGACAAAGTCTCACCCATCCATCCTCCTCCACCCAAATATCATTATGTAGAAAACAGTGCTGAATTGATTGAGCATGCCTGCACAATCAATTCATAGATATGTCGGGATTGTCTGAGCTTTTCCGCATTGAAAACAATTGCAGCTGAGGCCATACCTCTATCTTTTGCTATGTGTTTCAGATTGGGTTTACACATACCTGTATTTGTGCATTAATTGGTTTATGCATTGCTTAATGAATGTGTATGCTTGACATTTTATCAAAATATAACATTATAGAACAATTGAGAGAGAGTGATCTACTGTGCATGTGTGGAAATGTAAATATAACTGTATCTTCAGTACATCTTGACTTCTATACACACAGATACAGTAGGCCTACACACACACACACACATGCACACACACACACACCCACACACACACAGCAACAAGTGCCAGAGAGAGAGGGGAAGGTTTTCCTGCAAAGTCATGTCTTGGTATCATTGGCACCAGGCATTGGCATCTGTCTCCCCCAAACCCCTCCTCCTCTCCTCCAAGCCAATCTGATCTACATGTTCCTGTCATTATGTGGTTGCCATATCAGCGATGGGCGCCCAGCAACTATTATACCCCCCCCCCCCCTTCTCTCGCTTTCTCTTTCGTGAGCGTCCCCATCTCTACATGCCCCTCTCTCTGCGCCCGCTCTGCCACGAAGTTCTCCAAAGGGTCCAGGTGGCACCAAGCCCCAGTCTGCTCCCGGCGCCGTCGGTGGGAAACAAAAGAAGCATGCCTCCATGAGAACAGCTCCCCTCCTCGTCATCCCTGGAGCTGCCTGTGTGCTTCCTGAATCGCTGTCCTGCTATTTGTTGTTGTTGTTTGTTTCCCCTTTTTCTGTTTTCCCTCCTGGAAAGGCTGCTATTCTTGGACCAGAGAAGTACAGTATATCCTTCATGGGCACTGGATCTGTTTTGCCTTTGTTGCTGTTGATGGTACCTTGGCTTGCTTCATATGAGCCTGTGCGCGCACACACGCACACACACACAATCACACTCCCAGATAGGTATTCCGACTTGTCTCATCGCTTGCTGCCACCAGATCTGCCCGCTGCCTGGGAAGAACATGGACTCTACCACACATACACACGCACACTGGATCTAATACGCCTGTGCACCCTCCAGTTGCTCCAGCCTGCAGGAAAGTGAATAATCAATTAAGTATTGATCTCTGGTAGGATTTTGCTAAAGAATTCCAGCACCAAAGACAAAGAGGTATGCCGCTCGTGGAGAGTCGCCGCGAGCCGCCGCAAATTAGCCAATAAATGCAGACGGGAGAATTAAAACGAAGGCGAAACGAGCAGCCCGGCACCTCGTTGGCAATCTGCTCCTGCGTCATTTTCCTTTTTTCCTCTGTCCGTCGTTATGTCCACGCGAATTAAAGCTGGGACACGGGGGGTGGGGGGGCTAAGACTATGGTTTCCTATGGATGGCGACTGGGCACGAGGGGTTAAAAGTGAAAGCTGCAGATGGAAAAGAGAGCGAGAGAGGCAGAGAGAGAGAGAGACAGAGAGAGAGAGAGAGAGAGAGAGAGTGAGAGACAGAGAGAGACCGCAAGACTTAATTAGGCGATCTGAAATGCGGGGCTCATCTGTATGCGGAGTATGCAAATTGGCCGGCTGCCTTCTCTTTTTTCCATGGATCAGAAGACAAGCACTGTGGAGGAGAATTAGGGGCTATTAAAGTACCCATGGAGGGACCGATATGCAAACAAGGGGGAGAGAGAGGCAAGACACTCACAGCAACCACAGAGATGCACAATGGACTCCACTGTAATGGAGACCCCAGTATAATCACACTCACGCACTCTCTAATTCCAAGCCATACGCTGGGAGGATCTAAGAGATACGGAGGGGAAAAAATAAGTCAATCGGACGCGCGTCTTTGATTGTCCACAAGCAAGAGCCGCGCATATTGATAGACTGCCTCGTGGGCGATAATTAGCTTCGAGAAATCGGGATCGCGTGGCGAGCCGCGCCGTTAGAGGACCAAGAACAAAGCGCCGGGGGTGGGTGGGGGGGGAAACACAGCGGAGGTATGCAAAGGGCGCTAATGATATTCCGCGCGCGAGCGTGTCATCTGCATGACGACTACGGCCAATTAAAATGAGCCATTTGCGCTCCAATACAGATAAGAGGTGACCAAGTGCGCTGGGCGATGCCCGGAAAGTTCCATTTTTTTAAAAAATGTCCTCTTAATTTTGCTGAGGAAGTACGGAGTTCCACGCCACGGGGATGTATAAAAATGCCGCAAGATGAAAAACAACAATAACAACGTCAAAAAATGTTTAAAAAAATTAAAAAGCAAATGACGACCCCTTCCTCTCGTTGTCCCTGGAATGGAAATAAAGGCCAACAAAGGCTAGAGGATCCTTCCTTATTGGATGTACGATCTGTTTGGGTGGAATTCCAGCGCTGCCATGCTCCTCCGGGCTGCGGTTCCGACGGACCTCCATTCCGTGCCAAAGACTCCAAGATGCCAAAGACTCGGGGTGTGGGGTGTTGTGGGGGGGAATGGAAACAGACACACATACATGCACACCGCCGGCACACGCCACACCAATCCTCCGGCTCGCAGAGCCTTCTTTTCCCCTTCCCTCCTTTCCCTCATCACACAACAAAATGCCTCCCCGGCGCCGTTTTGCATATTCGCATGCCGCCCCGCCTGCCACAAAGGACTAAAGAGCCGTATGCAAAACAGTCTGGCATCCCCACTTCCATAGTGATGAGGCAAGGAGTATGAGAATGAGGGGGGGGGGGGGGGCGAGGGGGAGGCAAAA
>JAODLL010000013.1:1160354-1174033 GCA_026546735.1 Forbesichthys agassizii
CCCCCCCCCCCCCCCCCCCCCCCCCCCCCCCCCCCCCCCCCCCCCCCCCCCCCCCCCCCCCCCCCCCCCCGCCAGATTGGTGACGAAGCAGAGGAACTCCCCTATAAAACCCACCACGTGGTTGTTCACAACACTGATACGCATGCCAGCCAGGCATGTACAGCAGCTATATGCCTGCGCACGCACACATACGCCCAGAGAGGTATTCACACCCATATGAACTTGTCCGTATAGAAACTGTTTTATCCACACTGGAAATAGCACTTGAATCTTCTAAATCTCTAAGTTATTTAATGTAGTCCAATGGAATAGATTTCTTATAAGTGTGGAAATTAAAGCTTTTCTGTGAAATCAAATGTTGAATGTAATGTGATGTGTTAACAATGTTTTCACTAAAGTCTTTTTGTTGTAGTTAATCACAAATGAATCAACAGATTTCTGTTCAAACAGATGAGTGAAAACTCTAAAGACAGTTTAAGCCTCTCTTAGGTCAAGTTTAGTACCCTAACTGATCCTTGACCTTGGCCTTACAAACACTGAATAGCCCCCCCGATGTCAGGAGATCAACTTCATCAGCCTTAAGTCATTGAGTGGCAAGTCGATTTGATTATTTTCACATTATCTTTTCTAAGACTAATAGTTGTTTCAAATGTCGTGTTTGAGACGCAAACCTATAGCTTTCAGCCTCGCTAAGTGAATCATCAGCACTGGTATCGAATTATCCTCAACAGAGACCATAGGTTACTTAAAGGCCTTTTAGTCAACCACAGTGGCACACCAGCTAATTTACAGGAGACTCATTAGAGCAGCATTAAACACAATTTCCTGCCAACAAATTACATTTAGAAGAAAAGTCATTACCATGGCAATAATAAGACAGGTTTTGCTGGAGTGGCTAATGGACATTTGAGTAACCCTATGTTGTTAGCAAAGCCCAGAAATAGTACTGGTAGCTCAAACCTGAGTTGAAGATATATGCCAAAGTGACAAGTGTCGTGATTATTTAGAGATTTTTTTTTTCTACCTGTTTTATTTCCCCCCTCTTAAGCTGTGTCTCGGGTCTGGACTGTGACAGTAGAAATATAATGTTTCATAACTGTCACGGGCGCAGGGTTGTACGTAGCCCGGGGTCGCTGTGCTGAACAATAAACCATAATTTGATAGATGAGAAATTACAGTGGTCCATCTACTCTGCTAGGCCCTCACCCCGGGCAACGCAATACCATGCCAAATGATGTGTCATATTCCGAGGAGAAAGGGAGAAAAATGAAATCATTGTTTTTATAGTTTGTTAATAATGTTTGTCGACATTTTGAATGTGCATCCTTGTTGGCTTGCTGGTTAATAATCCTATGCAGAAATGAGTGTGGACCAATTTAGCGATGTCTGCAATTATATAAAGCCACTGAAAACTGCAATACGGTGCAGTTTAAAAGGTGCTAGAGGCACATCTATTTGATGTGGTTTCTATGTTATTTACATGAAATCCTACGCAATGTACCCTCTCCCCATTTGTCTCCAGCTGACGTAGGTTCCATTTGCAAAGGCATACAGTAGCATATCTCTGTGAGTGTAGCAAGGTTGCGCTGGTGAACAGGTAGGAAATTACATGTTTTCTTTGACATTGTGACTGGCCCACCATTAGTACCCACGGAGCACGCTCCAACATGGTGCCATTTTGTGCCAAGTGTATAGGATGCCTTTGCCTGTGTCACGATGAGACAGACAGCTATATGCTGGTAAACACAAGGGTTGCATGCTGAATCACTGCTTAGGTGTACACCAGTGGGCAGCGTTAATAACATGCATACAAGGGAATGTTTTAAGTGATGTTCTTTCTTGGTGTGTTTTTTTTTTAACTGAAAATGTCCTGTAGTTATTCATCACATAGGCCAGGCTAACGGCATGGTTGGGTCAGGGTATTACAGTCTCTGTTGCTAGCTGTTGCTTGGCGATTTCACTGCTAGGGTGAGGAGGTAAAAGTGTGTGTTGTGCTTTAATGTGTTCATATTAATAATACAAATACAAATAATATAGAAAGAAATCCATTAGAGTCTTATAAGGGAATGTCGCTTCCTCAGTCTCCATCGTGTGTGTCTATAAACAACATATTGAGGCGGTTAGGCAGTTTAGAATGAAATGGCGTTTTATTGCATATTTCAGCAGCATTACTTGATGGCAGAACAGCTAATCCCAATCTTTTGTTCTGCCATGTCGTCTCGCTGTCAGAAGACGGCCGGGCTAAAGTCAGGGGAGGAAAATGTTTTCCCCCACTTTTGAAGTCATTGACGCTCAAATCCTCAGAAGGTTGTGACGTCATGTGACATGAATGGCTTCGCTTTTATTCTCCAGTAATTTTTACAATCTCTGCATGAAACCTTATATCCTATCCCATTCCTATTAAAGAATTCCCCCCTTTTTTTATAAAAGAACGATCTGATAGATGGTTAAAAGATGGCTTTCTCCTTCCCCTTTGTTCTGGTCAATGGGCTCAGGCAATGTTTATTAGATTAAAAGTCAGTCACTGCGACAAGCCGAAGGGAAGGGTTTTGGGGGGGGGATTTTGAATGCAAAACACAAAGGGGAAGCATATCACGGGGACTGGCAGCACACCCTGCGCTGGTCTCTTTATTACAAATTGAGATCAAATCGCTTTGGAAGGCATCAGAGAAGGGAGGGGACAGATTTGCCTAAGATTTAAACCAGCCGTATGTAGTACAGCGTTTATGAACAGAACTCGCGTCTGCATCTGACAATTAACGTGACTTCAGACGATTTTACAGCTGGCTCTAAACCAGCACTGTAGTGATGGGAGAAGAGAGACAGCCCATACATATGGTTTTACATATGTGAAAAGTATAACAGCTTACCAAATGGGCTATGAGGAAGAGAAACCAGAGTGTTTGATAATCTACATTCACGGCCCAGCATTAGCTGGTGAACCAATGTGGCTAAATACATTCTGCAGTAATGATAAACCAACTTGATCTAATGATGTATGAAAAGGTTCAAAGCATGTACGAAACACTGGTGAAAGTATGTGTAAAGGAGAGGCATATTGTTTTCCCCTGTTGAAAAGACTATGGTCAGTTGATTTCCGTTGTATGAAATACTGCCCTTACATCAATGCGTTCTCTGAGGGAATTGTCACAAACGCCAAAACTTAAAACATGCGCTTCCCACAAAGAATTGAACGCCCATCTCTGTTACACTATTAAGTCCCTATAAGAAGACTTTAGTCCGTGCAACCGAAGTCATCTTAGGGACAGCAGCTCTTCAAAGATGTACGGGACTGTGGTGGCTTGCGGTAGTGGGGCCTGTGTCATGTCATGGGTTGTAATCCCTCTCGCAGTTACAGTTTGTTCCTTTATAGCTGCTCTGTGGATAGCTATATACGTGCTGTGTAATAATGCACATTATCCTCACTATTGTTATGGAAACTGTCAAACTGGTTTGTTTTGTTGTTTTCTTCTCTGTGGGAGCCATAGCATTTATGAATATGCTTTTGATACATGAACATGTCTAGTTTTCCTTGGAGTTAGGGCTTTAGTGCTTTGCTCAAGGACACTATTAGCAGAGTCAGTGATTGCTTTATGGATGTGTGCCTTGTTTGATTTGTGACATCTTAGATTGCTTTTCAATGCAGAAATGAATCCGGAACCTAGTAAACATCTTATTAAGGCAAACATTTGTTCTTTTCCAGAATACTATCTAATATCTTACATCGCAGATGAATATCTTGCATTTCATCTGCGATGTAAGATATTAGATAGTCCTTGCCTTGTTGTGTCAGTGTGGCTGCAAGTCTCTTTAAAATGATTGAAAAGAGTCTACAATAATATATGTCAAGTGGGAAAACATGCATCTTCAGATTTGAGTGACAAAACCCAGAACTTGCACAGTACACCCACAGACAGATGGTTACTGTGAGTCATAGTTCCAGGTTTCTGCTCATTGTTGCTATGATCAAGGACCGTTATGCAAGAGCAGGAGAAGATTTTTATTCAATTACGCTTCTGAATTTAGTATTTTCCATCTACTTCCCGTTTTAAGCGTAAACATGGAGCATTTAAATGGAATACACAACACTGAGATCAGTGTGGTAGGGGGTGGGTATTCTCCTGGGCGATTACAGACTGTGACTCATACAAGTTACCATGTACTGCACATAACCACTGTGATTTAAACGGCCATATTTTATAGATAAAATGGGAGCATGTTAAATAAGTTCTCTGTCTTTCAGTGGGTTGTACAGATAATCAACACCACTGCTCTCTCTCTCTTTTTCTCTCTCTCTCTCTCTACTGCTACAGCACGCATCCTCCAGCTTTCATTCGGCCAGACCATTGATCCTCACCACAGTTGGGGGTCCTTTCAGCATGCAGCCTAATGTTCTCATTATGTGTCCTGCATGGTCCTGCCGTTGATGACTGTATGATTACCATCTCATTAAGAGGCAGGGCCAGGCAGGGAAGAGAAGGACCTGTCACAGTTAAGGGAGCTCATCAGAGCATGGAAATTGTACATAACCGAGGCCGGCTTTGTGTCTCACCAGTCTTTAAGGGGAAATTATTTCTTTACTACACTCAAAAGAGACAACGCGAAGATGTAATGCTTAGTGAAACATGGGGATGTTGGCATGAAAAAGAAAATTCCCTTTTATTTTGGCTCGGCAAAAAAGCTATTTGGATTTTCTTAAATGCCACGATAAAAAGTGTATGTTGTTTAGTATACATTGTACAGAACCAAACAACATGATGCAGATTCAAACTCTGCTGAGTTGTTATACATAGAAATGTTGAATTTGGTATGAACACACAATTTTCAATGTTCGAAGTGTTTTGCTTCCAACTCCTACCAACTAGTGATGGGTATTCCAGCTCTTTGTGATGAGCCAGCTTGTTAGACGGCTCAGCAATAAGAGACAACTCTTTTGGCTCCCAAACGGCTCTTCAGTTGGTACCACTTTTGCTTTTTGCTCATCCAAACAAATTAAACGATATTTTGACCTATGATTTATATGAGTGCACATGTATCACTTTAAATAGCCAAACGTATCATTTCCAGAATAGCCTACCATTCTTTTACATGTTTTTGGTATAAAAACATCAGATTTGGGCATGCATGTGATGGTTGTAAAGCCAAAGGTCTCTCAGTAAGTGAATCAACTTTGTCAAACAATTTTCGTTCACATATTTAATATAACGGAGAAATAACGAAATAACTTGGAATTGTCTATTTTGTCAGATAGGCTAAATATTTAAAGTAGAAGTTTTTTTTAAGCTTTCTTCTGATATCATGGCTCTGCATGCAATTCCTACTGTTGTCAGAACAGGCCTACACCAAAGACGAGAGCAGGTTAATGTGCTGAGCATTTGCAGGTAATACTTAGGAACTACAAGTGAAGTGCAAGTACATGCTATCAACTACCCATGGGCGTGAACAAAGTACAGAGCTCACACTATATCCTACCATGAACGGAAGCTTGGTAGTTACTCCAACACCTTGCAATTTCTTTGTATTCCATTATTTAACAACAAAAATAAAAAAATAAAAACAGTCGTTAAAAAATAACCTGACATGCCAGATGGATTATTGTCACAACTCCATCTGGGAAGTCAAACGTTGAAACTGTTTGCAAAGGGCAGGCACTTTCAAAAAACATACTTGGCAAATTGATTGGATAAACCATATGGTAGTTTTTGCTGTGGCAAACCTAAACCACGCCCATATAGCTATCAACATGAGTCACGACGCTCATTGGAAAGTTTAGATGCTACTCGGACACATTCAAAATGATTATGAGGCTTTCCAGACTGAAGCTCGCAAGATCAGAATGGTGTCGTGAGCTTGAGTTTTATTTCTACTTAATAAAGGGAACCGGCTCTCAACGACCCATCACTGTCATCAACAAAAATGTAACTGGCTTGTGCCAGC
The DNA here is from genome assembly GCA_026546735.1 of Forbesichthys agassizii. Taxonomy (NCBI): domain Eukaryota; kingdom Metazoa; phylum Chordata; class Actinopteri; order Percopsiformes; family Amblyopsidae; genus Forbesichthys; species Forbesichthys agassizii. The sequence continues at coordinate 1,166,292 of JAODLL010000013.1, forward strand.
ATACGAATCCGAGACACAAAGGTACGTACACAACCATTTTATCCTGCCTAAAAGTCATATACGTCATAATACTCCAACAACTCAACATGGAACAAATAGAAACAATTCGTTTCAGAAAGCCAGAACCACACTGTAGAGGTTTAAACCTTAGCTTAAGATTTCTCAACGCTAACGCAAGAAAAGTGTCAAGCCCTCATCAAGCGTAGTCTGAAACACCTTGTGGTTTTAGCCCAGACTACAACTCCAAACAATGATAACAAGAATAAACAATGGAAGGCATTGTCCAGAAACGTCAATAATAGGAAACAGTTGTGAGGACATGCTGCTGTTCCGTGGTAGTCACAACTCAACTTAGCCATTTAGTGGTTTCAGATGAACCCCCCACACCCCCTCCCCCTCCCTTTAGCTAGCCTCCTTCAAGGTTTATGGACAGCCTTTCTTTGACACTTGTGTGTGTGTGTGTGTGTGTGTGTGAGAGAGAGAGGGGGGGCAGAGAGAGAGAGAGAGAGAGTGTTTGGGGGTCGCACACACACATGCATCCTTTTTTTGCCCCCATGCATGTGAGTTGGGGGGAGAACAGAAAACCCCAAGGTAATCTTAGGCACAAAGGCAATGTCATTATAGACACGGGAAGACATTATTCTAAAATGGCAAGTGATGCAGCACTGAGACAGAAGATAAGGTGGAAAAGAAAATGTGTAGGAAAGGCGAAGGAGAGAGAGAGCGAGCGAGAGAGAGAGAGAGAGAGAGAGAGAGAGAGCTCTTGAATTTATCACGGACAGATAAAAACAGGCTGGGGCCATCCTAGAGGACGCAATGATAGGCTTGTTGTTTTTTTTCCCCCCCTTCTCTCGCTCTCTGTCCCTTTCTCTCTCCTCACTCCATTTTTTTTTTTTTCCGGTTTATCTGACATACGATGAATGCAGCAATTTTATCTGAATAGACAAAGAAGCGGTGACATGTTGCCTCGCTCTGACGATTGACCTTGAAGAAAAGGAAAGAAGGAAAAGCAGGGAGGAGGGAGAGTGGGAAGGAGAGATGAAAACAGGTCACGGTAGATATTGCTTCCGTCTGTATGCTTCTTAAGCTTTAAAGAAAACCACGAAGGCCTAATATTCAATCCATTTGTTTATCTAGATACTCGCCATTTGTGCTATCTAAAATTATTATTTGGTTGGGTGACACTGATAATGATCAATCCATAGCCCGATACTGTCTACAAATTTGCTGTAACTACATAATATACACTAAAGAATATCACCAACTTGTTGTCACGTGAATCCTTGCCTCGTTTTATAGCATGAAAACTGTTCAAGCAACACTTAATGTTGCCCTCAACCCGTAAACAACGTTGGAGTTGTTCACCTGTGTTAAAAAAATACACGTACAATTTTCTAGCAATTTGTGATTGCAAGGTCAAAGGAATATATTCATACAGTATATTCTGTACATATATTGTACAGTATGATAATGATGGCCATGTACCTTTTCATTTCACGCACTTCCTGGTTGTAAGCCCGGTACTTCAAGATTATTTTCCTGTATAGCTGCGATTGAAATTCTACAGAATGTTTTACATTCGCTGCCAAGCTCAATGGCTGCTTAAAGGTTCTTGTGTTGTTCTGTGTATAGAAAAATATTATACTGTATTATTATGTCAGAATATTCTAGGTCCTTTATTATTAAATGGTTATTTAAGAAATTATCAACTTCAGTGTGCCTGAAAAAATGTAGTTGTTGGTTAAAATCACTATTGATGTTATAATATACTATAAGGTTTGCGTTGTATGATGGCCACAAAGCACAAAAGATAGTTGGTAGTTGACAAGCTGTTCACTGTCACAGGTTATGCTCTTGACATTATGACTACTAGCAAATTGTTAATGTGTCAATTCTCGTGCCTTGCAGGGCCTTTAACCCAAGGTAGCTGTCAGAATTCAGGTGTGTATGTTTTGATAACACACACTGTGGCAAACCTAACCAACAGCCATAGAGAGCACATTGAGGTGGAAAGGCATGGTATGTTCACTTATGATGTGACCTACACTCTGAAAACTGCAACCACAGACTAAATTACATATGTTCTGACATTATTGCATCACATACATGTTTTTGCCTCTCAGCAAAGAGTAGCAAAGATCTTAAAATAACATAACACTATGTTGATATAAATTAGTGTAGCTCAGCAAAGACCAATATTCATACAATTAAATCGATTTTAAAATGTCATCTAGTGTTTTGTAACCTCAGTTACCTATAACAACTGCTCATGCGACAACTTTCTGGCCAGAACATAACTTCCGACTATCCTTTTCCCCTACTTCTTTGCTATACGGGCGTGGTTAAAGTTGGCCGACTATGGTGCTGACAGCGTAAACGACCAGATAAATATTTTTTTGAAAGTACAGCCATTCACAAACAGTTTCAATGTACTCCAGGTATGGAATGAGTCCTTACCCCAAGTGAAGGAGTTTAAGTACCTCGGGGTCTTGTCCGCGAGTGAGGGGACTATGTAGTGGGAGATTGGCCAGGGAATCGGAGCAGCAGGAGCGGTATTGCAATTGCTTTATCGCAACGATGAAAAGAGAGCTGAGCCAGAAGGTCTCGATCTACCGGGCACATTTTGTTCCTACCCTGATGAAGGGTAGGTTATAACCAAAATAACTAGATCACGGGTAAAAGAGGCCAACATGGGTTTTCTCAGAAGGGTGGCTGGCATCTCTCTTAGAAATAGGGTGAGAAGCTCAGCTATCCGTGAGGAACTCGGAGTAGAGCCGCTACTCCTTCGCGTCAAAAGGAGCCGGTTGAGGTGGTACGGGCATCTAGTAAAGATGTCCCCTGGGCGCCTCCCTTGGGAGGTGCTCCAGGCACATCCAGCTGGGAGGAGGCCTCGTGGAAGACCAAGGACTAGGTGGAGAGATTATATCTCCTTAAAACACCTCGGGACCCTCCAGTCATAGCTTGCTAATGTGGCTCGGGAAAGATACGTTTTGGGTCGCCTGCTGGAGCTGCTGCCCCCACGACCCGACTCCAGATAAGCGGATGAAGATGGATGGATGGATGGATATTTTATATAAGCATACAACGATATGACTCAATACAAATAGTATGCTAATGGTGAAAACTCTAGGGCACAACACCAGTACAGCTACACAGGTCCAGTCACTGTGCAAGAACTCAATAAACAAACAGCAGAAGATGAGATCCTAGGCCAGAAACATAGCCTTGGCAATGCGCGCATGTTGGTTAAAAAAAGTATAGAGTTTAGTCGTAGAGGTAAATATCATTGGAGTTGTACTGGGCAGTTGATACTGTACATCTACAGTAAATGAAATGTAAAGTCCAGTTTCTTTTTAATGGTCAGGACTGACTCTTGTAGCATCACATGTTCAAGTTGTACCTGAAAATTGAGCATATGTTATTTATATACAGAGTTTTTGGTGATAATTGGCCATGTGTACCTGTTTATATGCTCTATACAGCGTAACAGTGACCGGGCTCTTTTTTGGGGTCTCTGGTGCCGGAAGAAAACCCCCATTCATTTTCTTGATTGACTTTTCGTAAAATTCGTATTTAAAGAGTTATAAGCCTACCGGCATAATAGGCCACCCTGCACAATATTGTTGGCCCGGCAACCAAATATTTTATACCAAATGTGATAGGGTGATAGGGGTACCTGTGCCGTGTTTCTATCAGCCAAGGGGTCCTTGGCCCAAAAAAGTGTTAAAGACGTCTGTATTACATTGTTGGTTGAACTTTCTTAATGTTTCATCCATAAATGAAAGAGGAGTGGTTTCAGCTGTCACAGGGAATGATGAGGTCAGGGGTCAAGTAAGGGTCCGTGAAAAACAGACAGAAGTAACGTCATCCAAGTTTACTGATTGGGGGTGTGTGTTAGGCTAAATTAAATTAATCCTAGAATTCAAGTTTTCTAAAGTAAAGTCATTGAAATGGCACAGACATTTATTGGGACACTATTACATGATAGGTCCTAGAAATACCATCATTAACATGTATTTCTTAAAAGTAACAGACATTGACTTCCTAACTGCAGGAAACATCATGTATAATTGTTGTGAACCAAGACTTATACAAGACCCTTCTGTATCGCCAGGTCCCCAATATAGCAGGTGTGTGCTTATGTCCAGACAGTGATCTTTTAATCTGCTAATGTGGAGGAATAGTCCAACATCTGGAAGTTTAACTACTCCATAATTGCAGACTCTCTTTGCCCCAGAGAACAAGAATGGCCTGTATTCAGCCCCTCGATACAGACAGACGTGATAACATTTAGAGGGGTAACATTTTTGTTAATTTCATTCGACTTGGCTTTTCCAAAGCAATTTGGTTTTCGCTTGGTTTGTTGACGCTGTTTTTAACGTGTCGACTGTGACGTGTCGTTTCCACTATAGATGGATTATGTTTTCTGATCTCTCTCTTTCTCTCTCTCTCTCTCTCTCTCTCCCTCTCTCTCTCTCTCTCTCACACTCATACTAGTTTCATCTAGACAGGTGTTTCCTGTCCGGGACCTGACGTGAAACTAAACACAGGTCCAGATGTGAACCGTGTGCATGTCTTGTGTATGATGTTACACACAAAGCACATGTGCACATTAGTGAGAGGTAGTCAAAGAAAAGACATGTTAAGTCTGCATGTCCAATCATTTCATTATGACTTAAATAGTGGAAGAGAGTAATAAAGCAAACGTATCTCACAAAGGTACAATATTAAGTAGTAACTTTCCACGAACCTTTTCATGCACTAACGTGTTTTCATCCATTTAAGGCGTGATTTGACTTTGGCTTTGCGCCTAAAAACATGGCATTGTATGTACGAACAGCACGCACATGGCTAAAATCTGCCTGCTGAAAAACACAGGATTACAAGTTGCGCTTTCCTATTAATGCTTAGACATTAATTCGAGGGGAGATGGGGTGTGTCGCGCAAAAATATTGAAGAAGATGCACAAGGAGAGAGTGAATACCTATTCAGTGGATTGTATGAAATCTGCAGTGCAAATTACGCGTTTGTTTGAACAGGGGAAACAAGCAACGACAAGGTTAATCGCGAGCAAGACGAAGACACAGGCCATGTACATCTTATCCGATCGCCTTGTCTACAGTCAATTCGGCAGCAACGGTAGCTGGGTCGTGCATAAAAGAACGCAACCAGGAAGTAATCAGGTTTAACAGTTTACATGGTGAATTCTTCTTTCAATAGGGTTATGGAACAGGTAATACTACCCCTCTGCTTCGGAATTAAATTTCAATCGGGTTCTCTTCCGATTGCGGTGTTTATATAGAGCATTTTCGTTCGGGAAACCCCTTGAAGGTGTTTTTCCATCAAAGACCATTCTCAAAAAATGTTGCATAATTTAAACCCAGAGTCAATTCCAGATGGTTAATTACAACGCAACTTTCCAAGAGCCATGGTTCTTTCTTCAGTTGCTTTAATTCTGGCGTATGAAAGCATGAGTATAGAGAACAGAGGGGAAGTTTGGAGCATGTGGAATGTCCTCTGAATGGAAAGACAGTAGAGAGGGAGAGGTAGAGAAAGGTCATGAGTGATGGATGCTTTGTGCGTCTCTGTCATTCTCAATTACTGAACTTTGCCTTTTAAAGCGTCGCTCAGATGCATTTCTCATTTCTCTGCCTCCATCGCTGATGAGGAGCAGACTCTTTCTCTGGGCACTGGGTTTTTTAACATCGCTTTACTGGTCACAAGCTTTGCAGCGCTTTCTTGAGTCCAGATGCAAAACACCACTGATACACCACCACGCGTGTCTTGACCAATCATTTTGCTGGAGGTTTCTTTTTGTTTTCATTGCGGCATTTGCCCATCATATTAATTGCGCGCAAAGACCTCGTCTATTGTGAGGCAAAGGGAAATGAGATAACGGATTTTCTTGGAAGAAATTACTTGAACATTTGGGAGCAGACAACGAACCCTTACAGAATACATAAATTCAGGATATAGCAGGATACAGTTATTGATGCCAATCCTACTTTTTTACTTTTAAAATTCAATGTCTCAGTCAATTTACATACATATACATACATTTACATACATTTAAAAAAAGAACCTTTAGTTTTGAAGAAATGCTCATTTTCATATGTGGTTTAGAAAACGACATACTGTAGGCTACTGTGTGTGTGTCTGTATGTGTGTGTGTGTGTGTGTGTGTGGGTGTGTGTGTGCGTATCGTGTGCGTGTGTGTGTGGTCAAATGTTCCCTTTGTATTCATTTTTGCTCAGCTCTTCTCTGCAGTTCTAGTGAGGATGCGGCGTTATTGTTCCATGTCTCCTGTCTTCTCGGACCCATTACACTAAGAGCATGACGGTCTCCGCGCTACCTCATGCATTCATCTGTGTCTTTTATTTAAAGTGGAAACGCAGAGTGTGCAAGGCGGACGCATGCTGTGACAGGATGCTAAAGTAAACCCTGCCACGCCCACGTCAGCCTCGCTCTCAAAACCACGGCCTGTCACGCTGTCAACACATGAAACTGTGACTCTCCACAGGCGTCAGAAGATAAACACAGCGAGAGAGAGAGAAGGGAGGATGGTAGGAAGGAAGGAAGGGTGGAAGGAAGGAAGGAACTTAGTTAAGGGCAGAAGATGTTACTGATAAAATACAGTTGAGTCATCATTAATTTTTAATTATTACACACATACAGTACAGCATAGAACAACACTCAACTACATACAGTACCTTATCAATCCGTATCCCACCCTTTAACTGTATTAAAATCAGTCCCTGTTAATACATCCACTTTCTGCTCGTGAAAACCTCCTAAGTGTTGCGATAAAGGCGGAGGTGGTTTGTGAGGTCGAGCCGAGGAGAGCTTTACGAGGCGAGCGGCACTGATATATGACCGGCCGGGACTCCATTAAAACCCAGACCTGCGCCATTTGGGAAAATGGAGGTCATTCACGCTGGGGTCACGTCACATCTATAAAATCAAACTTTTTCTCAATATATGCTCGTCTATCATGTGTTTTTTTTTCCCCACAGCCAACGCTTGGAATCCTAAACAACAGGGTCTGGGGGGTCGAGGATGATCGCTTTTCGAGTGCTGGGTTGAAGGGACGCATGTTTTAGTTTTTTAGGTTTTTGATAAATGAACCGTATCATATCCACAGAGGGTAATAACAGCCGCTATCTCCACTCCATGGTGTTCGTGGACAGAACAGGTGTGTAAAGAATGGTCTGGATTATGAATTATCACTCTCTCTCTCTCTCTCTCTCTCTCTCTCTCTCTCTCTCTCTCTCTCTCTCTCTCTCTCTCTGTACATCTCTTTTTCAATATAACCATTTCTCTTTTCGTCACATCTCACCGGGAACTCTAATTAGAGCGACTTTCTGTCTTTCTCACCTCACACACCTGTTTAGGCCCCTCTCTGTCGCTCTGTCTCAAGCTCATGAGGAAATTGATCATCCTTCCTCTCTCTTCTAGCTCTCGCTCTCCGTCGCTCTTAAAAATAGTTCTCTCCCTCCATCTTGTGTCTGTGCCTGCGTTTGTGCTTAAGCCAAGGGAGGTGTCCCGTGTTCCTACCCAGAGTTCCTTGCCCACTTTCCCCAGGGCAGCGTTTCCAGGCTTCATTTGTCAGAGGGGCCTTACTAATCTGGGGACCAGGAGATCCTCTCATCTTCCTCTTGCTCGTCAATCACCCCCGCAGAGGAGCGCTCGGGGGCGGGGGATGGAGGGACGGGAAGGGGGAGGGACGACTGCCTACTTCGGAG
>JAODLL010000013.1:1174133-1187123 GCA_026546735.1 Forbesichthys agassizii
TCTGTGTATATATATATATATATATATATATATATATATATATATATACACGCCACACAGTATATTTTATGTCCTTATGCATATCACTTCTCTGCTGTGCACACTTTCTTTGTGCCTTGAGACCCATATCCTCAATTTGTCCATGTCGTTTGTATGCCTGTCTGTCTCTCTGCATGACCGTCTGTATGTCTGTCTGTCCGTCTGCCTGTCTGCCGGATTGTCTGACCTCCGCCTCGACGGTGGTCCCTTTTGTGTCTGCGGACAAATGAGGATGACCTTTTATTGTAAAACAGACACCTATGGGGAGGGATGAAGCTGCCGGTGTTCACATTAACAACAGAGAGAAGGAGGCAGGGACAAGTCAGAGAGAGAGGGAGAGAGAGAGGGGGAGTGGTGGGTCGGGGGTCAAGCTATGTTTTGAAGTTTGTGTAATTAAAAGAACGCTGTGTCAAAATAGCATGGCCGCTGCTCAATAATAAAGTTCCCACCACCTGGCTGGCAGCTATTGATGAACAGTGGCAAGGAGTGGACCTCTTGAACGCTCCCCGGACCCATCCGTATGGGTGCATGAATTATAAATGCTATTGACAGTGGAGGCCATAACAGTAGACTGACTATTATTGCACATGAAGGTCCGTTTTGATTTTGATTATTTTTATTCCGGGGGGCTCATGAAAGGCCAGGAGACTGTTGGTGAATATTCTAAAAGGGCACAGGGCTGAGATGGGCTTGATAGCAGGCTTTGATTTTCTAGCTAATAGTCACTTGAATCAGATTGGACTGCACCGGGGCTAAAGGACACCCTTGGTCAGGGTACGCCCAGAAAGCTAGGCCACGCACATGCACACAAACAACCACATACACACACACACACACAAACGCACACACAGGAACAAAACAATAAATGCACACTGATAATCAATTGTCATTTAGCAACATGTAATATAACAAAACACTAAGAACACTAACAGTTATACTGTCAAAGAACACATCGCACATAAACCCAAACATATAGTAGTAAAGTAAATACTACAGTCTACCCACAACACAACAGGTGAAACGAAAAACAGTGATTACTGAATGACAGTCTTGTGTGCATTTGGGGTGCGCTGGATGTTGATGAATGTTTTTCAGGCCGGTGGTTACACCGCAAGGTAGAACGGGAAAGAGGAGTACCGCCCATGGGGGGCGACTGCTGACGTTACAGGGATATGCATAATGTCTGGTCTGCATTGCATAGCAAACATATTAATAGGCACACTCCTCTATAGCGCCCAAAGATCCACCAGTAGGAAAACACACGTTTTATCTGTAAAATAACACTGTTGTTGTTGTTGGCAACAATGCAAAGTCCTTCGTCTACTACCTCTGCAAAGAGCTGTGTTAGGTATGTGGGTGTGTGTGTGTGTGGACGGGGCTAGTGTGAGTTATAGATTGAATTTAACATTCCAAAATTAATTTACTCCACTGCATTTACACGGAGACACATAGACACATGACATGCACGCGTAAAAACCAACACAGTATAAATCTTCCTTAAGGTCCGGCTCCACCCCCTCTTCATCATAACTGCCTCAAATTCATTAGTCCTCTCTCTCTCTCTCTCTCTCTCTCTCTCTCTCTCTCTCTCTCTCTCTCTCTCTCTCTCTCTCTCACACACACACACACACAACTGAGACAGCCCAGTATCACAGACTCATTGTGTCTGTGTGTTAATTACAAAGAATGGGTCTGGGCAGGTCACACACAAAACAAATCAATATCGCTAAAAGAAATATTCAAATGTGACCTAGAAAACAGACCCTGCACCTTCATTTCAACATTGATTTTTGATGCAACCTGATTGCCTTGTTTCAATTTTTTTTTTACCCCTGCTTTATGCCAAAGAGCACATACATATATTTACTCACGAAGATCAGGCCTAAGTTAAAGAGAACTAATATTGAATTTGGCAGTAAGCACATGGGTATGATCCAATATCCATTCAAAGAGCATTTCTCGCTCATAGACGTTAGCCTATACTGTCTCAATTGGATTGGCAATAATAATATAAGCATATTTGAAAGATGCAGGGTCAATATCATAACATGGATGTGGTTTGCGCCTCTGAGGCTGTTTGCTGAGAGAGAAGTTGGGATCAATGTGCATCCTGCACACTGTCTGATTACTTTTTTGTTCCTTACAGCTACAGGATTAATAGAATTATTTAGTCAGGGGTGTAATCTCCAGCCCCTCAAATACGGCTTGTTTTCACACGTTTTCGCCTTGTAGACACATGGGTTATTGATAGCTTGTTCCTTTTTCTTTAGTAATTATGTATCTGGATATTGTGTGTTCGGGGTGCATATGCATGACGGGATACGGAGTTCAATGACCAACTTCACCATCAGCCTTCCGGGCCACAAGACAAATAAACAAAGTTTTCTGTTGAGTGTTTCCTCGCAAAAAAGCAATAGAGTCTTCAGTCTTGTTCAGTCTAAGTCTGTATTTGACCAAGCCGAACACCAAACATTTATACAGCCAAGTCCTATAACTTCTTTTCTGCAAAGGGCACAACATATTGGCCAGGAAATATCAACACAGACACACAACATGTACAACATGATTACAGTATTTGTGTATTTTTAGCATACAATAACATAACATTAGTGTACAATACAGTTGCCGTAATCTGAGCCAGCGGAGACTAATGCAAAAAACAAAAGTAACATTACACAATTTCTACCTTTTGTCTGTGCATTCAAATTGCACAGATAATCATGAATCTCTTGCTTATTTCTCTTTGTGTAGCCAGGTGTGTGTGTGTGTGTGCGTGCGTGTGGTTGTGTGTGTGTGTGCATGTGTGTTTGTGTGTGTGTGTTGGGTTAGGAAGCAGTTGAAGAGGATATAAACTTGGATTAGCTTTAGAGGATGATTTTTATCCTTGTTGGGGGTCTCTAAACGGTAAGAGGCAGATGCAAGGTGACCCTATGCAGACACGCACATACACACACATGGACACAAAATAGAACGTTTAATCATCAAACACACACACACACACACATGCACACAGGTGTACGATGGTCTACTGAAGGGGATTATATAGTGCTGATGTTAGTAGCAGAAAGGACAGTCTGGCGTAAGGCTCCCTCTTCATCGTCACGGCGATAATGCTAACAGCATTAATGCAGAGAGAATCGCACCTTCAATAACTTTCTCTTACCTTTTATTATCCTATTTCTTACGCAGCTCCCCATTTATGTTTGAAACACAACTGTCTACAAAACTGTGTGACTGTGGGGTGTGAGCTTTGTGCTAGAGAGGAGTTCAAGCCGCTACACACACCACAGTGTGTGTAGGTGCGGAAGATGTGTAATCTTTTAAACCAAATCACCATTGTTGTAATACAACTGACGACTAAGACGACTTCAGACATTTTTATTGTGACTTATGTTTTTCTTTATTTTTTGTATGCTATATAAGTGTTTACTGTAATGGAAATTTGACATGTCGGATTCCAGTGTACACTAATGCCAGGAAAACACTACACGATCCTACCAATTTACAAAATGAAAGAGGCCTCCCGCTTAACAATGCTTTGCTGTTTTGATAAGTTTGTGTGTGGAGGTCAAAGATTTGGCCAAAAGAGCACACCACACAACAACGTGACTTTAGTGTAAACAAATTAGCTTTCGCAACCGTTTCTTCAGAACATTATAAAGAAAAACTGAAAACACAGTTGACAAACTTACGGAGATGGCATGAAAATGAATATATTACCTACACCACAATCTGAAAAAATACACACTTCGACTTTTGCAGCTATGGCTTCTGTTAGGATTACATTACTTGTGAATCACTTTAAATCTTCCCCACATGAAAAGCAACTGCCAGCGTACTTGGCTGTGATCGGCGTTCCCCCCACACTACAAGATTTTAGATCGTACATATTGGACATGTTTAATATTTGCGACGTCGGATCAGTGAGAGTCATCGTTGAAAACCACTCTCAACATAACCCATACCACAGAATAATCGATCGGTAGAGACATTAACGAATAAGGCCTTTGCTGACCGATATGGGAAGGGGCACATATCGGCATAGAATTAGGCTAATTATCTTTTCCTGTGTGCCCGGCATTAGGTATACTCAAAGTAACCATCATCCAACTGGATTTTCCCGCTCAAATCACGGCAGCTCTTCAAGCTCTCCTGCTCCGCTCCTTGTCCTCGCAGCCCACTGCCGTTTTCCAGTTGCCTCTCATGTGTAAAGCAGGTTTGGCCCCGGGAAACTGGGTTTTAAGTGACTTGGTTCATCTGCAAAGCGGAGTCTGACCTTTTCTTTGTTTTAGACTCTCTCTCTCTCTCTCTCTCTCTCTCTCTCTCTCTCTCACACACACACACACATACACTAAAGTTATTTTGACACTATAAAATGGATAAAAATAGAAGCAAAAAAATGTAGTATGGAAAAATGGAATTGAAGTGTTTACTGGAATGCAAAAATAGATAATAATGTTCTTAAATATATATAAATAATTAATATGATGAAGTGTGAATATATATATACTTATATATTTTTATATATTACTTATATATTTTTTATTATCTGGTGAAATGTATAAATACAGGTACATACCCTATAGTGAATAATTAAAGTCCCTCTACATGTCTTAGACATGATGTCAAAATGTACATAGACATTTCCTGACATCCAGTAATCAGCCCAAATCAGCCGTGTGTGTGTGTGTGTGTGTGTGTGTGAGAAGGGACTTTAATGTTACCATTTGTATTATTCCTCAGCTGTTATAAAAATGACAGTGAATACTGCATGTTGCTTTATTATCAGAGGTTGGTCTGAAACAACCAGTCCTCTCCTCCCCTCTGCTCTCTAAACATCCACTCCATATGACTAGGTCTGTTCTCACCCATACATTTCCCACTATGCGTTGATTGATTTTTATTGTCACACCTCTCTACAACATTCTACTCTGTCTAAAGCTGTCTTGCAATGTCTCCCTCTCTTTAGCTGCCTTTATCTGTCTCTGTTTTGTCATTATTCTCTCTCTCTCTCTCTCTCTCTCTCTCTCTCTCTCTCTCTCTCTCTCTCTCTCTCTCCAGTTGTTAATAGGAAAAATAAAAAAGGTTTTATCCCACCTCAGTACTGCTGCTTCACCTTGAAGAATGACCCGCCACACATACACCCACACACATGCACCCCCCCCCCCCCCCACACACACACACACACACTTCCAAACAACAATTTCATTCAGGGACAGTAATCAGACAGACAACACACACGCATGCACACACACGGTAACAGAAGTCAGTGTGTGTGTGTGTGTGTGTACATGCATACATACACACAAACCGCGAGTAATGGCAGCCAATGATTAGGTTCACAGAATAGGGATCGTTTTTGTCCATTTTCTGGGAAGCGGTGATTGCTCCCAGCATTCATTAACAAATCGTCGAGGTCAAACGATTCAGGGCCATCCCTTCCATCTTTAAAAACCATGTACACGGTACAAGATAGAAAGATGAGACTACAAATTAATAGACAGACAACAAAACAAGCTCTTCGAGTGAAAAGGTCACTTCCATATTGTAGTGGATTCGCTGAAATAGACTAACACCTTTGTTATACTGTAAATGCACGGATATCTCTTAGTCAATACAACGCACTAAGAATCGGTTTCTGTACATGTAAAATATTCCTGTGCAAAGACGCCACATGTGGGGCCATTTGAGTGGTCTCTCCACCCGTGAATGCATCGCTGAAGTGTGACGTCTCTTATTGTGGCGAAGCTGAGATATGTATGGCGAAGTGAGGGCTGCTTCATCACAGGAGATTGCAGGAATCCAGAGCCTGGATGTGAAAGAACGATTGAGAGAGAGACTGGGGGTGATGTTGAGGTGTGTGTGTGTGTGTGGTTGGGGGGGGGGAAGGGGTACTGACATTATGAATGATACATCATATGATTGTCTTGGACAGTGCGATTCTCACTGACTGCAGATACAGCACTCTCCAACTGTCCTCCATTTCACAAGCCCAGGTGGAGGTATTTTGCACATTTCTTCAGCAAAATTGCTTTAGACTCGCCAAGATATCATCGGCAATAACTTTTCTAAACTTTTTTCCCAATGGAATTTTACAGAGTTTCAGATTCAAATTTATTTTATGTTAAATATGTCTGTACTATGCTTTCTTTTGTCATAGTATTATTCATTAGTTAATGTATTGTATTATTTACTGTACTTATTTATGTATCATTTATTTACTTACTTATATCACCTACTTACTTTAGACTTCACTTTTATCAAAAGAATAATGTATTAATAGATTAGTGGACTAGACTTAATTCATTTGTTATGAAGTAATGAATAGTACAGACAGCTTGAACACACATAGCTGTCATCAAACCTATTCAAACAAACAAATACAAGCAGTTGGTTAATGCAGCGTGCATTGAATAATTCAAATCAAAAGCAAATACAATAAACACGGCATCAAGCCATTTTGAACCCTATCTGAAATTATCTTTTGTTTTATCTCCCATCAGCTTGTCAATAATAATCAATATACTTTGAAGTCGGAAGTCTTTCCTCTTCCTCCCGCCCCTCTACAACCAAAGGGATGAAATCAACACATGTTGTCAGTGGGATAACAAGAATGGCGTGTTTGTGGGATGTAGGTTACATTTCAAAGGGTTGAAAGGCCAGAGAAAGCTACCATTTGTGAATTATTGAAGAGACGAGAGGACGGGATGGAGAATATGAGCGAGTAGCATTTAGAGTTCAGAGAAGAGAGAGAGACAGCATGGCTTACAGAGCTATTCGCTACGATCGTGACTGCAATGGGAAATCCATACATCCTAACCTTTCTTTGTATGTACTTTTATTGAAATTGACTGGTCAGGGGGACAGTATTGCACCACAATGGTTGCCAGTGTGTTTAATTTGCTCCCATTCCATTCAACCCGTAGGTACTGTTAACTTTGTATGCCAATGTCATGGTTTGTTTTTACATGAAAGAAAGACTGCAAATTTCTGTGACATTTCAGCCTTACTTGCTATTTGTGAAAGTCTCAAATAGTCACTTTAAAATGTTTCTTTCCAATACACTACCCAACTTGAATCTGTGTTTTTTTTTGTTTTGTTTAGTTTGTTATATACTGCCCATCATTAGGTGATGTATTGTTTACTCCAATAGTACAACAAATAAATAGTCGAATAGTCAAATCTAAAACTGTACAGATCTGCAGGATACTTATGGGATTACCTCCGTTTGGAACAGGAAATATCAATGTTTTAGTGCTATTTCTGTCTCTTTTCCAAATGTTGTCATTTTACAATAAATATGGCAATCATCAGAAATGACAACATATGGAATTGCAAAGAGGATTAGGCATAAACATCCCCCCGTATCTCCACCGGCCTCCTCCATCGAGGGCGGGCAGGTCGGCAAATAGGCTTTTCACATTTCAGACACTGCAATGTCACTCCATCTCATTGCGGCATCCATTACGCGCTACCTTGGGAATGAGGAGAGATCCACGCTGAAAATCAGAAAATGGCCGCCCCACTAGTAGGGGTAAAATGGCCAGTATTATTATTCTGACTGCCCCCCAGGGGGAATTGGCCTGAATATAGATATGCAACATTATAAAACCAGGTTATTATCTGGGTGCTGGGTCTCGTATCTCTCTCCCATATAGTCACACATGCGCAAACACACACACACACACACACTCTCTCTCTCGCTCTCTCGCTCTCTCGCTCTCTCTCTCTCTCTCTCTCTCTAACTCTCTCTTGCTCCCTAACAGAGATAACAGGAGATGCACACAGGAACACATTATAAATGCTGGCTAGCATCCATGCTAGGCTACGGGTATAAAATCACTACAGGAGACCCTTTCTCTCCAGATTCACTGTGATTCACCTTAATGTACAGTCTATGATAGCTTACATCTCCATTTGCTGTGACCTATACATATAATACAAAATAATCTGAATAATAAGGTAAAATATATTCTAATTAATGTTATTCTTATCTTTTCATTAATAGTAGCTTTATATGTGCATGGCAGTGGTTGATGCTGTCTCCATAGGGACTAAATCATGTATACTGAAGAATATATGATGTCAAATGTCCATAACGGCCTGTAGTTCATCTTGCTCTTTGCATCAGTTCACAGTGCAGATGGGGACACACATAAAGAGATAGGCCATACTGCGTGTACCCTTTGGAGGACAGGAGAGGTAATTTCATGTAGGCCACGTCGCCTTCTGCCTTACATTTTTCATCTCTGTCTTCTTCTGTTGGTTGTTGTTTTTTTTTTCCATATTTTTGACGTTATATCCTCACATCATTCTCCAGAAGTCTCCCGAGCTCTCTTTTGCTCTCCCTTCTGATTATGCCCCCCCCCCCAGCCCTCTGCCACCCCCGAATAGCACTGCCTTTTCCTTCTCTCACAATTTAATATCTATCCCTTGTCTTACTCCTGGTATTCTCTCTCTCCGTCTGTCCGTCTGTCTTCTGCTGCCTCTTTCCCTCTAATTCCCTCCTTTATTCATGAACCTAACCCCTTGGCTTAGTTGTATTGGTGTGTGTGTGTGTGTGTGTGAGGGGAGTGAGAGACAGCAAATAGGAATATGAATCTTAAAGGGGCCTACTGCTGCTGCTGAAATGGCTTTTTGGAGCGCCAGTGATTTTCCAAGAGGGATGTTGATGAGGGCTGGAATGCAGGAACAAGCTGTGTGTGTGTGTGTGTGTGTGTGTGTGTGTGTGTGTGTGCGTGCAGCATGTGTGTGCGTGTGCGTGCATGCGTGTGTGTGCGAGTGTGTGTGAGAGAGCGTGAAAAAATAATGTGTATTAAGCTTAATATGGCTGTAGAAAGTGCACATTACCTTACAATCAACCAACAACACGTTACTCATAGGTAATCCGTATTCCTTAGCCACGCATCCCAAAAATTGGTGGGTGTCCTTTAGTGATATGCAAATGTGTTACTTTTAGCCATCCAACTGCCTAATTTGCAGCCCATTCTTGCATATGCTCTGTAAACAACAATGATACGAATCGTTGCATTGCAGAACTTTACATTTGATACAAAAGGCAGAGCTCGCGTTCGCTTCCTCGTGTGAGGGATTGTGGGCAAGTGGCCAGAGCACTGTGCGGTGTCGTCTCCGGTCCAATGTGTCAAGTTGATTACTCACCGTTGGCCGCCATGACTCAGCAATAATTTATTAGCAGCCTCGGGAGTGTGGCTGAGACTGGAAGCCCCGGGTCAGGTTAAGGGTTGGGAAGAGCGGGGTGCGTGGGGGGAAGATGGGAGGTCACAAAAGATGTATTGTTCACTGAATTAGAATAAGTGGCTATAGCCTTGGAACTCGTGCCATCAAAATATTTGACATTTTGGCACAATTCAGCTGGGACCTGGCGAGGCAAATGTCAAAGAAAGGCGGGGAATGTTTATTTGGAATGTAGATGATAGGTAAACTATGCTGGTATTGTTAAAATGGTAAATAAAAAACAGGATGTCTGCCTGTGTGGCATTTGTGTGACAGCAATAGTGTCAGTGATGTTTTCGTGGTTAGGCTCACAGACATTAATGCTGTCCCTCATTTCATGCAAACTGCAGCAGATGATTACAGTTCAGGCCCAAAACACTGGAAGCTGATGTATTTTATTGTTTCTTATATTTCTTCTTTTTTAAAGAACATTCATAATTCATAATCAGCAATCCTCCAAAATAAAGATGGCTAAGGTTGGCTCACTGAGTCTCATAGTGATGTATTTTTATTGTATTTATTTATTTGTTTATTTATTTATTTATTTTATTCCCCTCTATTAGATTAAGCTCTAGACGGAAGGTCTAAAAAGGTCAATCAGAGAGAAACTCCCGTTTAATTGGCTAATCAAAGCTGACAACCCCATCAAAAGGGTCTGAGCGACTGCTGACAGGTGCTAGAACAGTCTGTATGTATATGTGTGTGTGCGTGTGTGTGTGTGTGTGTGTGTGTGTGTGTACAGGAGTTAATATGGCTCTGCACCTTCTACACTGTAGACTGTTGGCCATCTTTCATCACATTTCCATACAGCCTGACATTCTCAGCAGCTTCTCTGAAGCCCCAAATCTGATAAAAACACAGATAAATCTGATCTCTGATCTGCCTGATGAATATGATAAGACCGGCTCCAGGTTAATGGACCTTGACACCTATCAGGGTCCCGGGAACCACTGATCCCGGATCAGAGGTGGAGGAGAAGGGACGTGCAGGGGCACTGTACTGTATAAGAGGCTGGAAGATCCCGGGGGGAGTGATAGTGAAAGCTGCCCCGAAGAGGTGCTCCGAGGCTGGGCTTGGATGACAGCTGTGGCTGGGTGACGGACCAAAGCTCTACGAAAAGCCCCCCTGTCTTCCTGCCTGTGGGAGAGATGCAGGGGGTGACACACACACACCTACACACACACAGACACACACACACACAAACACACTGCTCTCACTCATTCCTGGACAGAAATACACAAGCACACATTTTTCATCCTAAATTTTTTACAAAAAATGTCTCTCTCTCTCTCTCTCTCTCTCTCTCTCTCTCTCTCTCTCTCTCTGTATGTCTCTCGACATCCCCCTTCTCACCCAGGGATCTGGGGGATGTGTGTAGGCGTGGTAGAGCTGGGGAAGGGCTCTGCTTTGATACCCACTGGGAGATTATAGGGCCAAGAGACAGAGATAAAGGTACTACTGAAACACAGCTCATGCTTATGTCTCACCCGCACCATCACATGTGCACTTACAGCAACAGCACTAGCTCTGGATTGGAGAGACGCACGCATATACACACGTGCACACACACACACACACAAACGCAGACACACACGTGCAATGACAGACATACTACACATGCAAGTACAGACAGGAACACAAGTGCAACGATCGACAAGCGCGCGCGCGGGCATAACACGTGCTAACACACGCGTGCACAAGAAGAAACATGCACAGAATTCGTACAAGACACAGACCTAATGGCTACTCGGTGACATTGAGGTCTTGGCCCCTGTCTGCCATTCCTAATTTGTTTCCCGGCCCCTCCTATGTGTGTAACGTTAGGTTAGCGCTAGCTAGCGGGTGTCTTGTTACTTCTCAGAAGGTCTATTGATTTAACTCTTGCCACAATCTATAATGCTATTGTCTTGCCTTAAGTGTCTCATCTGTACAATTCACTGGCAGGAGTCTATACATCAAAACCCCGCCTGCTTAAAGACATTGGTATTCTGGAACATGCCAAGTATTTTTTTTCCTTCCTTCATTGAATTTCACATTTCTCACACACTCAACCTTAGTTTCTTGGATTTAGCATTTACAGTTCATTTAATGTTTACTTCTAGACTAACTAATGCAAAAACTAAGCAAGTTCAAACATAAACAAAACAAATATAGACAGACAACTTTTGAATTATTTGCAATGTAGTGAGTGATATTTTGTGTTCATTTGTTTTGTATAATTATAAATGATGTAAATCACAATTAAATGCATATAAAAACGATTTGAATATACTGTAGCTGATAAATTAAAGTAAAAATTATTGTATTGCATCGTTATTGCTCAGCAAACAATATACATTTTAGTGGCCATTTAATACATTTTCTGTGGAGGGTTTTTTGAGCTTACAAACCTAAAATCCTTTATGGCTATCTAATTATTTTAGTCCTAAAATACTATATTATATAAGAATCAATAATATTTATTATGTGGAATTTTTTGGTGTTATGCTACTTTATACTACAATATTTAATGTTTCTTCCATATAATATGCCAGAATTCAAATTAAAATTATTTACTGGGTTGGAGAAGAATAAACATCTTTAATACAAATATTTTCAGGCAAGTATTACAGGTGGTCAAAAAGTCATAGCATATAATTTATGTATTAATAAATAAATAGTATATACAGTTTATACAGTATATATACAGTTCACTGCTAATGTTTGCATCTCTGCATCATGTCAAGCATCTGAGGTTGGAGAGCGATGCGGTTGTCAAGGTGAGGGCCACCGTCACCATGAAGACAGCAGCGCTGTAGTCAGCATGAGGCACATGTACCTCTTCCTAGTTATCGCGGGCGCACTCCGCAGGGTATGACACCATCGCAGCGGGAAGGGAGAATGATTAGACAGGGACACGGGTATCCAGATGCCATTACACAGTTACGTGATTAAAGGTGTTTCATTAGGACGATGACATGGTTCATATTGCGCCATGATTAACTCACAAGATGGATCCACAATGGGCACACTGCTGTGACTTCATAACAAGCTGCCGGATTAACTTTCCCACAAATAACTTGAACTAATGAACCTACGGTATGTTTGGATGTGCTGATGGTCTAAGATTAGGAGGGATATATATCTTTCTACCTATCTAATATATCCATCTATCTATCCATCTATCTATACTGTACTGCATACATACGTAGATACAATCATATATATTATACCTATTATATAATGTTTTTTCTTTTTTTCTACTGTTCTGATTTAGTACTGTTTTTCTTCCCTCCCCTAACAACAAATAATTCATACTATTCTATATTGGTATTAACACTGGAAATCAAATTCTGTTGTTGTTTGCGGTGTGGCCATGAATAAAAACATGAGGCAGATTTTCCGAGGTACAATAATGTGCCATTGGCTCCCTTTCCTCCAGAGTTCTATTGCCCTAAAATGAGGCTGGTCAGACAAGGAGCGATATGCAATGGTGGGGGGCATAATATGACCGCTACCTCTCTCCCCACCTTCCTATTCCCACCCCTCGTTCCCTATTTTTTTCATTGAATCACCCCGTCCTCATTTTCGGCTTGCCCTGGTGTCAAAATTCTAATGGCGGCCATTTTGGTCTACATCACTGTCATTCCATTACTAAGCATCCGGGCAAGAATTGAAAATAACATAATACTATAATCATCACACAAATTGTTTAAAAAATAATATATTTTATATATA
>JAODLL010000013.1:1224644-1239644 GCA_026546735.1 Forbesichthys agassizii
CACCTGCGTACTCACTGGGCCTACTGGGAATTTCTATTTCACTCACGCACACACGCACACACGCACACACACACACAAACACACACACAATCACACACACACACACACACAAAAGACAGAACGAGTTTACTGATACAAATCTATAATTAATTGGGGATGCCGCGATATGGAAATAGGGCTAAATATTAGTTAGCGTGCTCTATTGTCAAGCAGCCCCCCGGAGAAAGAGCATCTTCTGAAGGCAAGGAGGGAGGGTGGACGCCGAGGGAGGGAGGTTGGATTTACAAACGCAGTAGGTTAAGATAAGCGGTAGCCAATCAGTTCTTTAAACCAGCTTTACTTTCCAATTATTCGGCGAAAACAAATAAAAGACAAGTAACTCCGGGAAAAACGTCGGCAATACACACATTTTATTTAATCTAACTGTAAAGTCGGCTATAAAGGAAGAAAGCAGGTCAGAGATATCTGATCGAGTAAAAATATAATGGTGAAATGAATCTGGTCTAAAACAAACTCCTCCATTTTATAAAAACTGTAAACCGAAAAGGATATTCCATTCAACGGCATTGAAATGGGCAAGAAATAGCGTTCTGTATAGACCCCTGCGACTGGCCTATAAACTATTGCCTCCTATACTTGTCCTGCGGACAGGCTCGCTTTTCCGAGTCCGCTGTGAGTGACGCCTCCTGGTTTGGCGAACGGTAATACCCCGGAGGACGCCGGTAGAAGCACGCAGAAGCTATAGCTTCGAATCCGGGTGAAAAGCGTTGCCTCGGTTCCTCGCCTCCAGCCACATTTTTAAAGACGCGCACACGAGTAAAATAAACAGGTCCGGTTCCGATCTCTTTGCTCTCAGTATTTGGTGCAACTCCAGTCAGTGTGACTGCAGAGTAGAGCTAGTTCACAGTTATCATCACATACCAAGCCCCGGCTCATGCAGTCCATTCACCCCAGCTTCGATTTTTTTTTTCATGTAGGAGAACAGATCTCTTGATTTTCTACCCGATTGACACTAGGCAAAGTCTCCTTCTGTCTATAGGCGACTATTAAAAGACATTAAAAATACACAGTAACCGGTTTGCGTTCAAGGGCACCGGGCTAACGCATTGTAGAGCCTCTAAACGTATGCATGTGAATGGATCTTTGGATAGAGAGGGAATCTGTGTGACCCTGTATTGGATTGTTCGGTGTGGCTCTATTGAACCCAGACGGGCCTCAACCGTCCAGAAAGACCACTGATAAGTTTAGGAACATGTGGATAACTTCTAAGGATCGTTTCTCTTGCTTTTCATGTTTGAATGTTAATGCACGCAAAACAAATCAGGGCAATCTTCCCATTGTATTAAGATTTTATAAGAAAAAATACAACATTAAATTGTTCAAATATCTTACATGTTACATATTGGACATGGTGTACGTGATATAAGTTGTTTGTGTTTATATTTATATTTATTTTGTAAGTAGCCTAGTTTGTCTATATAAAATATACAGTATTTTCTCAATAGTTGTTCACAGGCCGCGTAAAATATATCTTTACAATAAGATATGCTATCCCTTTTCTATTGCGTATTTAAATAGATTTTTGTACAATCAATTATAAATAAATCAACTTAATTCTAAATGTTTACACAAAGCCTATAGTTTAGCTATTTCTTTTCATAAAACACGATATGACCAGAATATATGATTGCCTATAGCCTATAGGCAACAATAAATATCGTTACATTCCTCATATGAAGGTCAAAATTATTGGTCATACCGTAATTAAAACTAAACTAATTGTTGTGTTTTACGAGGTGCATATTCAATATTACCATGCTATTATAAACAAAAGCTGCGCTTTAGTTTGAAATAATCCTCCACAAAATCTAAGTAATTCCAATGCATTTGGTTAGCTATGATGATTTTGTCTATTGTTCTACTTTTTATTTGGTCTCAAACGAAAACCATAGAAAACATTTTTCACCAGTTAGATCATTTCTGTTCTCTGTGACGCGCACCGACCTACGGCGGCTCGGCCGGGGCTAGGCGCGTCATTTGCAATGTGGAGACTGTTGATCAACTCACTAATTACACTCCTCTGCTCTCCCTCTCTCTTGCTCCCTCCCTCCCTCTCTCATTCGCCCTCTCTCTTCCATTCCCAGAGTGCATATCGGGAATAGACACACAAAGACATGCGCACTCAACTTAATCAGCCATTTTTTTAAACAGGGCTAAAACGATAATAATTAGCAGAATAAAGACATATCGGATTTTCATTTCCTTTCCTTCGTTTCCCGACTCCTCCACAACCAAAACTGCGAGGCAGCCGTCGACACGTCGTTAACCGACCGGATCCAAAGGATAGCTTTCTAACGCTTGACATTTGTATTTTTGCCCTTTTTTGCCCATTATAAAGTTGGAGGATTATCATTTTCCCCGTTTTTCAATTTTTGTTGTCCAAACACGCAAGACACTGGATGTGACTTTGTTTTTAAAACCGACAACCAGATACGAAGCCGAGGGAACTGCGGGGGAAGAAAGTAAGTTTTTTTTCTCGCTTTAACTTTTATTGAGTAGTTGGTGTTAAATTTAGGTCGAACATTGATTATCCTTCTTGCTGGATCCCGCACAATGTTTGACAATGGTGTCTTTGGATAACAAGTGTTGGATGCGGTGTGTTTTTAGCCATGGCTTGGCCACAAAACGTCGTATATCGTGGTGTTTGTGGAACTCTGGCGCTGGCTACAATAAACAAGCGCTTGACAGGGGCTGGACGGAGGCGTTTACGCGACTGTCCGGGGTAGGCTACCCCTGCCAAACCCGCTTTCAAAGTTTATAAGGTCGTTATTCGGTTCCCGGGAGGCTAAACCAGCTGAATATTGCACATTCTAGCCATGAGAACGTTCTCTTTGTGGCTGCCTGGTGCGGACTTGGCGCTACTTGATTCTCAGAGGTCCGATCGCTCGGACATGTCCAGTGTCGCTTTCATGAAGTCAGAGAGGACATAGCTTCCTCGACTATCGTATTTTAGTCTCCAACTGAAAGATCATTGATTCCGTGGCCGCAATGCATGTATTTTTGGCTTATATCTTTACCTTTACCGGGATACACACGCACATATGCTAGTAGGCTATACGAGACATTCGTGGCTGTGGTGGTGACACGATGAGTTGCTCGAGGTAGCATAGATTTTCCGTATTTATAAGGTGTATATTTAACAATATGATTATGTAACTCGTCGTTACACAATTATTACATATGCACTACCCAATAAAGCGCGAGTGTCGTTACCTGCTGCGCGTAAAGAAGTCTCCCTTCACCGAGCCGTGGGTGGCTGTGTCGCCCAAACGGGAGACCGATCGGTGGAATAGGCTACTGAGAGTACGCAAGTCCCCCATAGAGCCAGCAACTCCGGAATTAATTTGCTTTTCTTTGACATGAAAACACATTTCAAATTATCAAAAAGAGTCAAAAATGCACGCATGGAGGCTTGGCACGGCTGTAGCCCACACATCTTATATTTGTGTATATCCATAGTGACAGGGTCATAATTTCTCCATAACGAAATGTCCTTCCTTTGCCCTACGAGGTGGGCTGCTGTAGCTTCTGTAAGTTGTCGACGAATATTGTTTTGTAATATTGTGTAAGAGAGCGCGAGAGAGGAGTGTGGGGTCGAGGCGGTGGGAGTTGTTGGATTTTTTTTTGCCTGATGGCTGGTTTGAGGAGACTTGGCTCGTATTGGGACGAGACAGTGACAGCGGCATCGATCGCTTGCATTGAGAGCAGAGAAAAAAAACAGGGCGAAGGGCGAGCCAGTCTCAAACAGGGGTATGTAACGGTGTGTGAGAGACTGCATTCGGAATGAACGGTAGCCCAATAGGATATACGCATAAAGACGCGATTTTACCGAGGAATCTTTGTGGATTATGTGGATTTCTGACCGTGTTTATTCCGTAAAATCTATGTAGCGTTTTAGTGTTTTATTAGTGATATTACAAAAAATAATAATAATTATGTTTAGATTATTTGCACGTCGAACGTTGGCTATGTTTTCTAATGGAATAATGCATATTATGCGGCTTATTGGATCTAATCAAAACATTGCTCTTTTCATTAATACGCTTTTATAGTATTATTATTATTATTATTATTATTATTATTATTATTATTATTATTATTGTTGTTATTATTACTACAATTTGTATTATTATTACTAATACTCGTATTGTATTTGTTAATATTACTACAATGTTTGTGATTTAAATTCACGATAATATACTATTTTAGGATAATTTAAATATGGACTTGAAATAATTGTAATAGGCATTTTATCTTTTTTTTTGTTGTTGAAAATAAACCACATTGTGAAATAAAACTGATACATTGGACAAACTGATAGCCTACATATTTTTGCAAAAATGAATATGCTAGGCTATACCTAGGCCTATAAAGTATCAATAACGCCAATTGAGTTAGTATTAGTGAATATGTACCATAGTCCTGTAAACATTAGAGAACAAATAAATGACATAAAACGGAATCATTGAAAAAAACAGTTAAGATGGTTTTATCTCACACTAGAATGATTTATTTTACGGTCATTATTTTTAGTCCCGAGATAATTTACTGCGTTATGTGTTTTGAAGCCCAGGTCTTTTTTTAAATTATTATTTTTTTTATTAAAAGTATAAATGTGTGCGTGTGTGTGTGTGTGTGTGTGTGTGTGTGTGTGTGTGTGTGTGTGTGTGTGTGGACCATCTGCATATTATTAATGCTCTATAACAACGTTCATACAGCAAAGGATGGATCATTAAAAAAACAGTATCACATAGTGATAAAGACAGGCAGACAGTCTGCGAGGACAATTAGGACGTTTGGCTTGAAAATGCCTCATGATTATTCGAGGCAAATGTTTCCTGAGCAATGCAGCCTTCATTTACGGTGGGGATGGAGTGATGGGGATGGAGTGAGCAGTGGATGAGCCAGTATTGGGGGAAGAAGGACCATAGAGAGAGGGAGAGAGAGAGGGGGAGGGAGAGGGAGAGGGACAAGGGGGGATGAGACTGGAATGAGACTGTCCTATAACTCCTGGGCCCCAGACACATGCGGCCAGTAGATTGGCTCGGGCCTCTCCTAGGGGTCGACAATGTGTCATTTCCACCCAGCTAGATTGGCCTCTGCCTATCTGATATTAATGTGCAAATCAATATTTCAGGGATTAAATTTCCCTTCTTCATTTTTTATGGTTTCTACCTCAATAAGTCTCCCGTCTAATAGAGGGGGCTTGATGATTTAGGTTGCCTTTGCTGCAGAGAGAGAGAGAGAGAGAGAGAGAGAGAGGGGGAGAGAGAGAGAGAGAGAGGGGGAGAGAGAGAGAGAGAGAGAGAGAGAGAGAGAGAGAGGGGGGGGAGAGAGAGATAGAGAGAGAATATGAGAGCTTTGCAACAAGGCGATTGCTGCATTTGAATGTTCTTCTCCGCGGCTCCCCTTAGGCTCCCAGTAAAGAGGGCCACCACTGCATTACCCTGTAAAGACAGCCAATTTGGCTAAAAAGGCAGAAAGGGAAATATGGGTCCGGTTGAATACTTGGTGGTACGCTGTGGTAATCTGAGTAGTGGGTATTAGTGAAGGGAAGCCCCCCCATACACAGACACACACACACACACCCCGCCCCTTCGCAGCGACACACACATGCACACACGCCCAGGCGCGCGCACACACGCAGAGCCACATCCAAGCCCACATTAGCCGAGCGTCACGGTCGGGTGAGCAGCGTAGCTTACTACACGCCAGCCATGCTACACGACAGCTCCAGCCTATTCTTTTTACGCCCCTTTTATTTTTTTCCTTCCATGCATAGACGCTCGGCTACCCACCCACCCCCACCCCTGCTTAATAACATCTGGCGAGGGGCTATATGTGTGTGTGTGTGTGTGTGTGCGTGCGTGTGTCCGTGCGCGCTAAAAATGAATCACTCTGACACAATGACCCGTGTGCATATGACTGTGATCATAATGCCGCATCTTATTGAGAGCCAAGCAAATGAGCCTGGGCCCTGTTGACTCCCCATAGACATTCATTAAGAGACGGTGCCTGTCTGCCTGCCAGTAGGTGTGTATGTGTCTGTGTGCAAGTGTGTTATTTATTTAATCTTCCTTCCTGTACCATCTGGTGTGTGTGTGTGTGTGTGTGCGCGCGCCTACTGTCGTGGTGTGTATTTCATACTTTATGTGGAGGGGACTTTTCCTCGCCCATACAGCCCTCTGCAGCAAGGCAGAGTAGACCCTCGCCTCGACACAGAAGGAGCGTCAGGAAGAGCGGGTGAGCAACAGAGCAGGAGATGACGAGAGCGAGAGTGAGAGGGAGGGAGAGAGAGGGAGAGGGTGAGAGAGAGAGAGAGAGAGAGAGAGAGAGAGAGAGAGAGAGAGAGAGAGAGAGAGAGGGAGCATGTGGAGGAGGCATAAAAGAACTCTAGTTGTAGCATGAATGCTTGGCTTCCTCTCTGATTCACGGACATTACGATGTGTACGAAAAGCACAACCGCCTGTCGTTTATTAGGTAAAAACAAAACCAACGGCTGGCCAACGCACGTGCACACCCGTGCTCATGCAAACACAACGCATGCACGCGTGGATATATAAGAGGGATGGTGTTGATTTACCTGCCCTCCATTCGAAAAGGCTCAAGCAACGCTCACGTTGTTTCAACATTAAACATTTCCGGTAGCCACCAAAAGAAAAAGGCCTGTTGTGTGAAAATGTATTGATGTTAGAAGTCACAGCCAGTGGTTTATACTTGTCACCTCGGACAGCCCTGCCAAAGTTCTTTGCTTTATGTGTATATATAAATAGAGTATATACTGTATATAGTACTACTCCTAATATTTTTCTTGCACTTTCACTCATCATCTCCCATCATGTTCCACCATTTTGTTACATGGCGCGCGCCGGTGAATGATAGTGCACACTGTGTGGTTGTTTGGCGCGGGCAGTTACATTTCCACTACGTGAAGATAATTGGCAAGAGATATGAAACCGATACACTTTTTACTTTTTATTTTTAAGTAGGGGGAATTATGTGCTTTTGTGTTACAGTTTTGGACTGTGAGACAGAGAGAGAGAGAGAGAGAGAGAGAGAGAGAGAGAGAGAGAGAGGGGCCTAGTGTTGGGCTTCCCTTGGCCTGGGGAGTTCTGTAGGGGGACAGGCTAAGAAGTGTGCAGAAGCTCAGTATTATGTCTCAAAGAGGGTGGGGGAGGAGGAGAGAGAGAGGGGGGGGGGGCTTTCTGTGTCAGCCCGGGGGCTCTCCCTCACACACACACTCGCGCACACACACACACACACACACACACACACACACACACACACACACACACTAGCTCGCTGAGCGAGAGAAGGAGGGTTAAAGACTTGGAAAAGGATCAGGGCTCTCCAAATCTCCCGGGGAGAGAGCTTGTGAATATGTGCGGGTTTTAGTGTAATTAGCACTTAATTATATTAACATATGCAAATTGTCACGCGGCGAATGTGTACCGCCGGTGGGTATTGGCGGTACACAAGTGACTCTATTGTAGCACTACCGCGGTAGAAAATGAGAATAATGGGTGGCGAGAGGCGGCCTGCCAACCAGCTAGCCAAACAGCTTCCCGCGCTAGCTGGTTAGCCGCTACAGTAGCTAGCCCTAGCCTAGTGTAAGGTCTCGGCCCGGCTGGTTTGCCACATTTTATTAGTTTCCATGACGACCAGGTTAATTGTGCTGACTAATGTCCTCTCTTGATCTGTTGTCGGTAGGGATGGGTGGACGACCTCCCCCCACCCCGCACACACACACACCCCGTCGCCCGGCTTAAACCAGCACACAATGACTCCTGTTTACACATGTTCTGCTTGTACGAGCATTTGCATATTCAAAAATACTCCACCGTCCTTCCTCGCCTATTATGTATGTGTGTGTGTGAGTGTGTGTGTGCGCGCATGTCAGCACTGGCAAGCTGCATGTGCATGTGGATGCAATGTGTCATCAACGTGCATGTGTGTGTGTTATTGTGGAAGGGGATGTGTGTGCGTGTGTGCGTGCGTGCGTGTGTCTGTCTGTCTGTCTGTCTGTCTGTCTGTCTGTCTGTCTGTCTGTCTGTCTGTGGGGCGTATGTGTTGTATACACTACTGTGAAACCTGCGAGCTTAGTGACTGTGTGGTGACATAGTCAAATGTGTCTCTTATTAGCATACACCGTGCCAAGTCTTGGGCCTGAATAGCTGGAACAAGGAGTTCTCTCTTTGGACGTTTCAACCGTGCTTTCTTACTGTCCAGTTATCTAATTACAACACATATTGAAAGTTACACCCAGACTAAGCCGCTGGACATTTTTTGGTGGAGAATAAACATTTAATGTTTCGGCGCATACCCGCTAGCCAAAGGTGGACGGGGACTCGGTCTAGTTGGTGCTACTAGTACTTGCTCTGCTAATCCTGTTTTTTGACAGCAACGTAAACTGATATAATTGCTTTTCAGAGGCAGGAACGGCAGTTTATACAAGTGTGAAAGCACGGGAAAGAGGATTAGCATTATTTTGCATAATGCAGGGCAGGCGCTGAATGGGGCATTGAACGCTTGACTGGGTGACAGAGATGAAAGAGAGATGAAATGCTCTACCCTTCTCCCTCTTTCCCTCCTCTCCTCTCCTCTCTCTCTCTCTCTCTCTCTCTCTCTCTCTCTGAGCTTCCTTTGCTGGTAGGGGACTTATGTGTTGTCCGAAAAGGCCGCAGAACAACAAGACAGAGTTTATTTATTTTATTTCATTTTTTTTTTTTCCTGGCATGTGGGGTCTGCCGAGATGCCTGCAGATGGTGGCTGTCACGTGAGGTAATATGTATGATAATAGAGCTTCTGCAGAGACCGGTGAACTACGATCTCCTCCTTAATAAATATATATATATATAGTATATGCCTATGTACTAAACAATATCCCTAAAGCACTGAAGTGTGCAATTATGGACTGGATGGCTGAGGCTCAGGTAGCATTTACATGGATGGAAGGGAGCGGCTTTCACGGATGAAATGAAGTGCCGGACAGCCTCCCTGCGTTTTTCCTGTTATTGAGGTGTCTGTTTGGTTAGGGTTTTGGCGGATGCGCGGCTCAGGTGTGGGGAATTGTGGGTTTGCACGCTGCAAGCTGCACACCACACAGGCAGGGGTTTGAAGCGTAGCCTATGCTGCTGTGTGTGTGTGTGTGAGTGTGTGCGCGCGTAAGGGAAGTGCGGCGCTGGGAAATATTCTGCCTTGACTTTGCTGTGACCCTCCTGGACTCGCTGATCAACCGTCACTATCGCTGTTGCATCTGGTGTATGTAAATTATGTCGTTTTGTGGTGCGCGCGCTCAGCGTGTGTGTGTGTGTGCGTGTGTGTGTGTGTGTGTGTGGGGGGGGGGAGAGCCACATGGAGGGCTGCAAAAACCGGTGTGGCCTGTTTTTGTTGTCTCTCATTGGACAGGATCCTCTTTCTGTGACCTTTTGCACGCCTTCCCTTCGCCTTTCATATGCTAATGTCAGAGCTGGCCAAGAGGAAACTCTGAGTAGAGGAAGACAAAGCCTCTCTCTCCCTCTCTCTCTCTCTCTCTCTCTCGCTCTCTCTCTCTTACTCTCTCGCTCCCCATCTTCTTTCTTCCTCTTGTGAAGCATACGTGAAAAGACGTGAGCGTTGAACGCAGGCAACAAAGGTGGGTGGGCGACACACTCTCTCTCTCCCCCTGTGTGACCCGTCCAACCTGTGAGGAAGTGTGGTGTGGCAGCGATCGCTTGGTTATGTCTGCGTGGAGTGTCTTTTGGAGTGGCCCTCTTGTAGTGTGTGTGTGTGGCGAATCGGTTATCGTTGATGAGTGATTTGTAGCTTTTTGCCAGTTGAGCTACATATAGAGGGTCTCTCTCTCTCTCACTCTCTCTCTCACTTACACACACAAACACACATAAATAAACTCTTTCTCTCTGCCAACTCTATCTTCTTACAACCAGCGAAGTGTCTCTGGCGTGTGTAAATGGATACTAATAAAGTTACTACAAGCCTCCCCTAACGCCGTAGCCAGCACGCCACTGTCAGCGGTGAGGCGGTTTTCAAGACCCGGCCGGCTCTGTTATGGGAAGGGGCCATGTTATCTGTAGGAAATGTAATTTTTGTCCTCATTGAAATCGTTCATTATTGAGCGCGGCTATCTAAATGTTTTTGTTGCAGTTGGTTCTGCGCCAGTCGGGATTGCATTACACTCTCTCTCTCTCTCTCTCTCTCTCTCTCTCTCTCTCTCTCTCTCTCTCTTGCTTTTGCTTCCCACCAGGCATTCGTCAGCTTCTATGGGACCAAAAAAGAAAGGGGGATTTTTCTCTTCCCCCAGCGCTTTGTGTGTGTGATTCTCATGGTCGCCTGCCTATTTTGCATCAACCATCTCACACAGGATATTAGCCGTGGAAAAACATTAAAAACATTAAAAATAACACACACACTCGGCTTTTTCATTTGGAATAATATGTTTGTTCTTTTCATTCGGGGGGATTTTTGGTGTCGTGAGGAAGGAACAGTCAGTGTGCGGAAGGGCGCGTTTGATCTTGGAGTCTTGTTGGGCCCACGGGGTCGCTGGGACTCTCAGGTTCAGCCTGCTCTTTGCATCTTCATGTCTGTGTGCTCTCCTGATCCTAACCCTCACTTTGCATCTCCGCATCCAGTTATTATCTTCTCTCTCTTTAGTGATTGACGTAAAGAGCAGGTACGCCAGCACCAAGTTATTTCTGAAGAAAGTCTTCCACTTCATCACTTCATTCGGAACGGGGAAAATTGCATTCTCAGGAATCTACATTCATTGCTATCAAGGTTCATATTTTTAGTTTTGCATTGGGACGTTCAATGAGAAGACACTGCTTGTCTGCAGTTACTGTGAAGGACACTTGTTTTGGCCCTTCACGTCCACGTGAATGCTGTTATGAAGCCCTCAGCTTACAAATTTGACAGCGCATTCAGGCAGCCCTTGCTTTCTAGCCTCCACACAGCAAGGAGAAAAGGGCTGTTTGTAAACAGAATTATGAACAGTACAAAAGGTTGCCATGTCACATCGATTGCTCTCAGAAGTATTTTCATAGCCATGTCTTTAGAAACCTGGCACAGCCAGCTTATCTGCTGGCCATCTCAAGCAAACAGCTTGAGATGGCCAGCTCTGAGGAAAAAAAATAGCTGCGTTGCCCAAGGGAAAAAAAGCATCTATTATTATTATTAATATTATAATAATAATAATACTAATAAATCGTTAAATTTATGAACAAATTATAATCTGTTTCCTCACAGGCCCAAAACAAAGGCAGTGGTTGGGTTTGAGGGAAGGACGGCAGAAAAAAGAGACCTTGTTCAAAATGTGGAAAACTGGTATTAAAATAAATCTGTAGGGAAAATCTAAATGTGTTAAAAGAGATAATATGAGAAAATAATGTAAGAGACATTTTTCTTCTAGTTGTTGTGTATGTATAGCGGAATTTGCTGTGTGATGCAATTGCCCTATTTACATTTTCGTGTGTTCCTATATGTGATTGGCGTGTGATGTTGCCGGTGGCAATAGTGTGTGGATATCAAGGCCATTGGCAGGCCTTGTTGGGGAATAAGAGGCTAATGAATTATGCATGACTGCAGGGGTTAAACAAACAAGGTAATGAGATATGAGTTTTTGAATCTGCCATGATGAATTTAGCTTTTATTGTGTGAAGTTATTGTAGCCTGTGTATTATTTTATTATTCTAGGTTTATTATTGTTGCCTTAGCAGAGCTCCAGTAACTCTATAGTGGCACTGATGATATTTTGCATTTGATATTAAATACAATGAAATAAAGACGTACTGGACGGATGTTTATATTAGGAGGGGCTTGCAAAATATACCTGAAAGGCTGTTTACTGAAGGTTGGGATATGAAGACATGGAGGACTGAGAACGAACAGTCATGACCATGAATGCTCACATTAATTGTCACACTACATAGTTATACCTTAGCTACAATGTAATACCAACCATATACCAACAAAAAAGATAACCATTAATGCTTGTCATTTTAGTCTAAGGTCCTATAAGTGTAAACAAGTATCTCTACAACTATAAACCTTATCCAACACATGCTTTTTTTCTGACCTGGCACAAGCCATGGAACAATCTTTAATTATTTTCCCCAAAACAGGAGGAAAAAAACTGGGATTATTTTCTGACAGTAAAGAGCAAGAACAGAGCAGGCAATGGAATGTTACTGTGTATGACATTGTCGGTAATAACGGGGCCAGTTTTATCAGCAAATTCACTGATGTATCAGTTCTCTGCACCTAGACTAAATAAAGAGAGGAGTTTTGCAGTGTTTTCTCTCTGAACCAGATGAGGAGATATAGGAAGGCCTTGGAAGAACTGTTGAAACAACCAAAGCATTTCTCCGAATGGACTTCTCCCCCTCCCCCCCCTTCCCCCAACACAATACCTAAACATGTGTCATGATGTGCTGATGGATGGTCCTGTGGTCTTTTGCCTTATTAGAGACAATCTCTAGCCCATGCACTGTTGGAACGTTACACAACAAAAGGCAGGGATTTGGTTGAAAGGCTAATGCAAACACACAAAGTTTGACTGCTGCGGCCATTTTATCTTATTCTGTTTAATACATTTTAGTTGCACAAAAAATATTTTGTGGAGAGAGAGAGAGAGAGAGAGAGAGAGAGAGAGAGAGAGAGAGAGAATACAAACCACCAGTTCACTTAGACATTCACAAAAGCACACACTGTACACACACACACACACACACACACGCACAAGCACACACACACACACACACACAAGGATTGCTGACTCTGGCTCTGCAGTTGCCTTGTCATTGTCCCCTGGCTGTCAATTTAAAAGCAGTGCAACGCACACACACATGAACACACACACATGAACACACACACATGAACACACACACATGAACCCTTTATTCTAGGTTGATAATACAACAAGAACCACATTATGCTTATACACTGGCATGTCTTAAGCAAGGCATCCCCTCTCAAAAAACAGGTTAGTTTTCAACATGTTATTGTGCCACTATTGCACTAATAGCCTTGCTTTCCAACAGCGAGCAGGAAAGTAATAGGTCCATTTCATCGAAGTTCCTACTCAGCGGGGCCCTGGGTTTGCGTGACATGGTGTTTATTTGATAAAGGAATATTGCGGTGCTAATCTAAACCCACGTTAATTATGTCTGACAGTTGTTTGTTTGTAGTAAAATCCAATTAAAGCGTTCACTTTTCAACTCATGCGCTCGTTTCTCTTCCTCCCTTCATTCTGTTTCGTTCCTCCCCCGGCAACCAAAAAAAGAGCCCATGATGGCATAAATAACAATCGTGTTTTCCTTGTGGTTTTAGTGAGAAGAGGGCAAACTCACAACAGCTGTCAGAAAATGGGGGTTTGTTTAAAAAGCAAATGGCTTTGGTCTAAAGTTCATTTGTAGACCTCTATAATTAAATAGAGCCAAAAGCTTAAGTTAATTAGTAATTCCCTGGGTCCAGAAATTATGCCTGTCATGAGCATTCAACATTTTTAGAAGTCTGAAAATTGTCTGTGTTTTCTATTTTATAAAGTTATTTTCCCCATACACAAAGAAACACGCTTAAACATGTTGAATGCTGTTGAAATGTTAACTGCATTAATGGCCATATTTGTAGCGTGTTAAGAGTGCGGGATATGTTTTAGTGAGGGGTACAACAAAGTTGTTGGCGTCAGTCAGGACTACTTGCCCTATGATTATGTTTATGAAGATAATAACAGGGCTAGGGTCCTGCCAAGTACCGTCTTTAGAAAGCAGCAGGGGTTGAACTTTAAACTTTATTGTTACTCCTGGAAGAGCAAGGGAATTCGTTGCATCTGAAAAATTGGCTCCTTAATTAGTAAATTGTCTTTGTTAATATATTCTCTTCTCATTCTCTTTTTTCCTCCTCTTTATTCTCATGTAATAAACTTTGTATTTCAATTGCGTCAAACCCCAAATAACATATATTTAGATGTGAATAAACTCTGAGAGATACAATGGCGAAACTGTGTGACAGTGTAATTTGAAACCTAAGTACAGGTTAGACAAACATGAATTAGCTGACAGGAAAGAGACTAGGTGTCCCTATACCTGCTCATTCCATAATATAGCTATAATACCAGCAGCAACCATGTTATTCTAGAACTGTCTGCTGGGCAATTTGTGCTAACTGATTGCTAATGCACCAGTGGCATTGCAGTGATAGGCGGGACATTCCAATACTACACCTAAGATGGTAAGATGCTGTCCATTATTCCTCGCTGAGACATTTGGACAACTAGAATTAAATGCATTACATATCAAACATGGAAAAGGAATTGACCCCAGCAAACCAGCTGTGGATGCCAAATACATTATTGGTTGTAATTTGTTGAATTTTACATTAGAAATGATAGTTCTTGAATTAGAGTTGCCAAAATGTTACTGCAGAAAGTTTCGAAATTAGTCTCAAGTACAATGTCCCAAGTAAAAAGAAAAAAAAAATTAAAAACAATCAGTGCCTACACACAAGGCCTTGGGTAGGAGCATAGTCAGTCATTTATATTTGCCAGGTGGATGTGAAATATGTGCGTCAGAGACTGCTTTCTCTGTCTGTCTGGCAGTGTGAGCTATTCCTGACTGACGTGGACTGTTTGCTTAACCTCTGCTGTGCTGCACCACTATATCTCTTGTCAGTTTAAAGATGGTCTACTGTGTGTGTGTGTGTGTGTGTGTGCGTGGGCAGTATCTATTGCTAGCCCTGTCCAAGTGAATAACGGTGGCAAGTGGTTACGAAAGAACACAAATTAATATAAATATTACTATTATTTTTAATGTATTGTTTTTGGTGGATTATTTTGACACATCTACATGTATACACCCAAAGAGGAAACATAGATTTAAAAAAAACAAATTTCTACAGGCTTTGTATATAGCCGGATTAATAATTTCAATTTAATAAAAATAATCCTAT
>JAODLL010000013.1:1242144-1252436 GCA_026546735.1 Forbesichthys agassizii
ATAAGTTATACTTACCACTAGTTAAAGCGGCATATATACAATGTGCGACTAAAATAATTGCATGACCAGATGGTTGAGTCCTCCGAAAGGGATGCTTACACTGTGCGAGATGATCGCAATGCCACCACTCACACAAGCTCAACTTTGATCATCCGTGCTGTTAAAAAAAAAGACAATAGCCGGGACATTATATTATGGCTCGTCAAGTTGTGGTAGTCGGCCAGACTGAAAAAATGTGGTAAAAACCATTCTGAAAAGTCTTAATGTTAGCATGAGGGCAGTTATAATGTTATCCTAGATAACATTTTTGACCATATCCTCACCCCTTAGTTGTGCATTTTCCCCACAAGAGTGGCAGCAAAGCAAATTTGCTCTAGTTCCAACCAAGCGTGGGCACATTAGCCTCTCTGCTTTACTGGACTCGGATCCAACACTTGGTCAAGAAGTTTAGTTTCCTGCGACACTGATCTCAAGTGTCCCTCAGTGTCTCCCATGTTGCCCAGGTATTTTTCTCAAACAATGAAATCAGGCTATCAAGTATGGTCCTAGGGGCAGCCTGGTGTAATGTTACTTGGGGAACCAATGAGACCAATTTACTTGTCATCGACCTCAGGGGTAGGTAGAACTCGCCTACTCGTTCTTGGAAAAGGAGGTATAAAAAATCCCCCTTGTGAATTCTGTCATTTCTATTTGTCCTCTTTAGCTCTCCCCCCTGCCTCTGTCTTTTCACTCTTTTGCTCTCCCTTTCTCCAATCAGAGATCTTTGCCACTGCAAAAACACCATTTTGATTTTGATTTGCCTAAAGGCATTATTTGGCGGGGAAGGCAATTTGTAGAACAAGATTCCTGTGCTAAATGGAGTGGCGCTTGCTTTAGGTGTCTAGGCCGCGCCTCGCGGTAATGATAAGGTGTTTGTCAGTAATGATGGCCTTCACTTCCAAGGAAGACACATGGGAGAGGAGTGTGTGTGTGTGTGTTGGGGGGTGTAGCAATGAACCACTGCTCCTAATGTCTAATATTACACCTCTAGGCAACAAACAAGGCCAGTCAGAAAACCCTTTGTGTAGTAAAAGAGAAAAAACATATCTTGGTCACGCTAGTACCGTCTTCCCATTCCATCCACCCCTCCCCCGGCCATTTTCCAAATGTTCTCTCTTCGTCCTTTCTTTTAAGACTTGAAACAGAGAACGTTAAGCCCTCTCCTGTGACCGCGACACACACACACACACACACATCTGCGCTCTTTGATGGCGGCCAAAGCTCTTCTTGCATTGTGAAGGAGGAGATAATTCCCCACCTCCCGCTTCATCCCCTCCATTTTCATCCCTCATTTCTGCACGGCAACAAATAAACAGCTCTAATTAGACCCGAGGAGGCCTATTCAGCACTCTGACAGTGGGAGATGGATGCAGGGGCTTTCACGGCGTCCTTCGCCTTTGTCTTTGACTAACGCTCGGTGACATTTTGATAGAAGATTTGGTGTTGGGCAGAGGGGCCACATGCCGTTAGAGCCATGACCTTCTGGGAAACCTTGGGGAACGGACACACAACCAGTGTCACGCTCTCTTCTGACTTTGTCTTTTGACTTTGTGCGGTTGGTTCACAGCTGCAAGTTGGCATAGATTTTCTAGCGTTGAGAATACTTACAAATACACGTGCCACTTTGCAAGACATTGCGTTTGGTTTCAGTAAAAGAGAGTTGTAAAAGGCTCTCTTTGTCAAGGCAAACCCTGCTCGCATCAACACGCTTGCTGTATCTCCAGCTAAACGTAAGAAGCAGGCCGCGGGGTAAATGCAGGAAAGAAACATGATAAATTATATGCTGTTATATAATTTCTCTCAATTTATTGAAGAAAAGTGCTTTGGGTAATTTAGTGACCTCTAGAAAAAGGTATAATGCTTACGGTTGCTGTTGGTAATGGTGTAGTATAAGGTAAGCCTGAGTTAGTTAGTTAAATTATGCCCCTGAAAAGCAGATTTGGCTGTAAGACACAGAGAAAAACAATAAGTAAAGGACTCCCTTAACCCTCCTATCTGAAACAGCAGGGTCCAAGGCAAGCATTCCAGGGCTATTATTTGTCTCTCAATGGATGTGATCCACCACTTAAATCACCTTGGTGTGTGTATGTGTGTACTTGTGCGTATAGAAAGCAAGCGGACATGCTTAATTAAAAAACAGAGGTAGGATCGGCTGAGGCCGCCACTTTTGTTCTTCTGTGAAAAGAAGGGAACTGTTTCGGCAGAGTGGAAAAACCTGGGCTTCATTGTTACACTCTCTCTCTTCCTCTCTCTCTCTCTCTCTCTCTCTCTCTCTCGTCCCTAAATGAAAGGAAAGGAGTGTGGTTGGTTAGCAGAGCGGGGTAAACCAGTGGGAGAGAGAGGAAGACAGACAGGAAAAACTGTCGGACAGGGGAGGTTGCTGGGCACAACAGAAACATGATCTGTTTCTGTTCACACGCACGCACGCACGCACGCACGCACGCACACACACACACACACACACACACACACACACACACACACTTTAGAGATTTAGACTACTTCTGTTTTATGAAGTTATGAAGCTCTTACATGCAATTTTACAATAAAAAAACACATAATCTGTTTATCTATTAAGATCTTTTAAATTCGCCTTTAAGGCAAAGACGAGCTAGTTACTTGACACCCAGGCCAGACGTCTCATGACTCCAGTGTCCAGTATCGATGACAACCTGCGTTCGCCTCTATGCAAAATAAAATGCACTCTAAATGGATTAGGATTACCTCAAACACGTCCAGCTGGCCCGGCCCGCGCGGCCCAGGCCAACACACAGTTCCTTTAGACAGGAAG
Organism: Forbesichthys agassizii; assembly: GCA_026546735.1. Lineage (NCBI taxonomy): Eukaryota > Metazoa > Chordata > Actinopteri > Percopsiformes > Amblyopsidae > Forbesichthys > Forbesichthys agassizii. The sequence goes on from JAODLL010000013.1 coordinate 1,244,975, forward strand.
TGTCCCGAGGAAAGTCTCACTTTAGTTTTGAGTTTGCTAGCGCCTATAGAGCGAGCATATTAGGCAAACACCCGCACAACACAGCCCTCAAGGCACAGGATATGCCCATACACAACACACGCTGGCATAATGCATTGTAGTGCACTCTGTTACACTGTCATTGGCTCACATTGCACGTGTAAACAGTTTCTAGCCTGTTAGCATCTAGATGCTATGCGTCTGTGCCAAGTACTTAACACGTTGGCTTATCCATAAGACATAATTCCGTACTTAAAGTGTTAGGAGATGCATAATTCATAAACTGCAGTGTTTTATGTCCGAGCTACAACTCAGAAGGGCTGCTCGTACAATTTTAAATAAGCAGGGAAATGGCACCGGTGACAAGTGGTAAATCCTGTCGCACGGGTCGCATTAGCTCTTCAACAGATCCCGCTTTCTAACAGCTTTACTCTCAATCACATTTTGAACAAACCTTGGTAAGAAGGGCTATAGTGCAAATAAAATAAACATTTAAAAGGGCACGTGGTTGATTGGAGGGAAAACATTGCTGGATTAAGATGTTTTGTTTTTACTTGAATGTAATTGATTATTTATGGGGAGAAAGCTGAATGCATGTAGGGAGGCGTTTGAATGATTTATCTTACTCAACTTTAACAATGTAGTTTGTGTTTTGAGTCTATTGTGTCATTGTACTCTGGGTGACACCTTTATTTTATTTTTATTTTTTTACATAAAACCATGCAAGTTAATTAGAATCTATGGAGGAATGCACAACATACATAATCACACAGAAATATCTTGTCCAACCTGTGACCATGTGATGAGTAAATATAAATACATAAAGGAGTGAGTAATTGGAAATGCTCGTATTGGTACAGTAGGCAGGTGTGTTTCTTATTGAGATAAAAAATACACACGTTTGTGTTGCTTGTTGTACCAGTTGGGTAAATTTAAAGCACCATGATTCAGGCATAAAATTTGTTGCATTTTTGGTGAATTTTGTGATAGCCATTTCAGAATTCCTTTAATTGTGTCCATACTACACATTTAGCTCCTGTTCTATCAACATTGACATTTAACTGATAATCACCATGAATTCATTTTCTGCCTTTTTATGTATATTTATTCTTTCTTCATTGTGCTGTAATTTCATGATGCAGAGAGGACACAATGTCTCTCTTTTAATCTGTCACGAGTCCCCATGGATCTCTGTGATATCATAGATTAGAGTTGATTATAACGCACGCACGATCACACACACAAACGCACACATACACGCACGCACACACACACACATGCACATGCACACGCTATATTCATTTGATTTAATTCCTCACGCTTTCACTGTTCCGCCCACTGGCTTTGTTTACTCCTGGATTGTTGCAGATTAATCCTTTCATTTTTTTGTATCTTTGTAGAGAGGGAAAGATGAAAAGATAATTAAACTGCAGGTCGATAAGGTTAAAGGTTAACATGAATCTTTAAAGCCTCCACCTAATGCCAGCTCGTTTACACCTGAGCATACAGTATATACACCTTACTGCATTAAGTGAAGAAATGCCAGTATGCCCACATTGTGTTTAGCTAAACAAGGGTGATTCACTTTATTGCCAAAGCAGGCAGACATGGAGGCTGTTGTCCTTCTGGTCTTCTTTATTGTTGAGTTTCATTTTCTTTCTTTCTTTCTATTCGGGAGGTTAAAGAGGAAATTAGAAGTCTTATTGTCGAGTAAAATAAACATTTTGGGGGGGTGTTTAGTGTGTATTCATGGAGTTATAAGGAGTGTATGCATTGTGTGTGTGTGTGTGTGTGTGTGTGCTTTGTAGTGCGAAGCCAAGAGGTTGAACTAGGAGTTGAGAGATGGGCAGGAGCCCAGGACTGATAACATCATGCTGGTATTTCAAACGTCATTCCTCATAGACTTGCTCTCTCTCTCTAATAATATTTTAACCACTATCACATTACAAGGTATTTGAAATGTGTGGTTTTGTAAACATGTACCCTTTTTACTTTTTTTAAATTTGATAAAGTAAAACCCCTTATTTTGAGCAAGACCAAATATATTGCTGCACTCTCATGCAGTGATTGCTTTAATTTTAACACTGTAGTGACATTAGTGGTTTAATTGCGGCTTGATTAGTAAATGCTGACAAGAAATAACCAGTAATTAAATATTCATTGCTTTTTCTTAGAATAACAAACTGTTCTGTCATTCGTTATGCAAATAATCAAGTGTTTTTCTTTTCTATAGTATAGGCCCTAATAGGCTAAGTGTAGCATGTGCTAGCACATGCTACCATATCATAGCATAGTGTTAGCACATGCTAACACTATGTGTTTCCTTGTGCTGTAGTGAGCTAAAAACAAAGCGAAGGTGCTACTCTTCAATAATGGAGATATGTCTTTAAATTGTCCCACTGTGAGCTAGATGAGGAAGGATGGATCATTCTAAATCATTTATATCTCCTTTCCCCAGTTGTTCCCTAAGCTCTGGTCCTCGAGGTCACGGAGAGACTTAATGAAACCTTTGTGAGAGGACAAGTTTTCCTTTTTTCTTTCGTGGGGGCGGTAAACCATCTGAATCTGTCAACGATAAGACAAAGAGTCGAGTGGGAGCTGTTCTACTAGTTAATATTGGATTTCTCCTCTTTTCAAAAGTTGTCATGGTGCTAGCTGCTTAACGCTCTTCTTATCTCTCAGTGGTAGGCCATTGCAAACAGGCACTGAGATAAACAATAGTCATGGGTTATTATTGCATCAAAGATACAACTGAAGTTCTTTTTTGTTTGAAAGGACATACACTATACAAAGGATAATAGTAAATATATAGTTTATTAAATACCTTTTACATATCCATAAGATGAACCAGCCATATTTATGAACTTACATATTTGCCATCTTTCTTTCCCCAGGTCCCTGTTAGGCTGGATGAGATGAGATCCTTATGTAGTGGGTGTCATGGCAACTTGTGACTCTCCCCCCATGGTGTCGTCACGACAGCAGGAACATGGTGGCCAGAGGTTGGACGCTGCTGCTGAGGACAACTCTGTCGTTGCCATGGAGACCAATGTCGCCAACAACAGCAACAACCGTTCGCCGCCTGTCGTTGGAGAACTGGAGAATGGCCTCGGAGAGCCCGCTGTGAGCCCGTTGAGGACCACCGCTACCCCCACTACTGTTAGCGCTAGTGCAACCACCGGCCCTCTGTCCGAGCAGAGCCGGAGAGAAAGCTTTACTGCCGGCAACAACATAAGTGTTGCCGGGACTTTACCAGGACTAGGAGGAGGAGCTGCTTTGGGTTCGGACTGTTCTGCCCCCGCCACCTCTCCGGTGGCGCCAGCAAAGGAGATCCCCTGCAACGAATGTTCTAGTTCCTTCTCCAGTTTACAGAAGTACATGGAGCACCACTGCCCCAGCGCCCGGCTGGCTTCCATGGGGGGTCGCGAGGAGGAGTGCGAGGAGATGGACGGGCTGCTAGGGGAGGACAGCGAAGGCGAGGCGGATCGTGAGGGCGGCCTCGGCGAGCTGGGGGAGATGAACAGCGAGATGGAGATGGAGGAGGACAGCGACGTGGAGAACCTGTGCGGGGAGATCGTCTACCAGCCCGATGGCTCCGCCTTCATTTTGGAGGACTCCAAAGATCAGCGCAGCATCCAGGCGGGCCTTTCTCCGGCCCTCCAGTTCAGGGGCCTGCTGTCCCCCCAAACATTCTCCAGTGCCCAGGTCGGCAGTGGCCAGAGCCCTGTGGGGGAGCGGTCGGAGCAATCTACCGCACCAATGTCCTTCTACCCCCAGATCATCAACACCTTCCACATTGCCTCATCCCTGGGGGGCAAACCCCTGGCGGCCGACCACTCCTCCTTCCCAAATACCTCAGCTGGAGGGCTGGTGGGTGCCGGGCCTGTGTTGCACAGTTTTCGTGTCTACGACCTCCGCCACAAAAATGACAAAGACTATCTAAAGGCGGATGGCGCAGCCAAAAACTCCAGTGTGTCCAAAGATGTCCCCAACAATGTGGACTTGTCCAAATTTGAGGGCTGCGTTGCTGACGGGCGGCGGAAGCCCGTGCTGATGTGTTTTCTGTGCAAGTTGTCGTTTGGCTACAGCCGCTCCTTCGTGACACATGCGGTCCACGACCACCGCATGACCCTTAACGATCAGGAGCAGAAGCAACTCGGCAACAAGCATGTCTCTGCCATCATCCAGGGCATTGGCAAGGACAAAGAACCTCTTATAAGCTTTCTGGAACCAAAAAAATCCCCGAACTCTGTGCTACCCCATTTTCCCACGCCTGCCAACTTCCCCGGGCCTGACCCAGGGCTCCGCGGCCTATGGAACGCGTTCCACAATAGTGGGGAGAATGCCGATTCCCTCCAGGCAGGGTTTGCCTTCCTGAAGGGCAGTGCCAGCAGCTCCTCCAATGACCAAAATCCTAGAACCCAATCCATGCCAAAGGCTGAGACCAACCCAAACCTTGGGGGAGGGGCTGGCATCCACAGAGCTGCTAGTGGGAGTTCTGCTGCTGCCTCCGGTCCCCTTGAGGGCCGGGACTCTGAAGGTGACGGCAAAGGCCACGTTAGGGACACACGCACTTTGCATCCCAATGGGCCAGACCTGAGCCAGTACCCGCCCATCAAGCGGGAACCTGGTGCGGTTGTAGGAGAGAGCCCAGATCAGGACGATGACACTTACTCCAATGGAGGTGGAGTCAAGATAGAGGCAGATGAGGAGGAGGAGGAGCAGGCCATGGCCTTGACCATGGCGGGTCAACGGGCAGACAGCACCAGTAGCAAAGAATTCCCTCTTTTAAACCAAAGCATTTCCCCCCTGTCCAACAGTGTGCTGAAGTACAACAGCGACGGTAAATTCCCCGCATCCTCCTCCTCCTGTTCCCTGCCTGTGTGCGAGGAGCTGGACGTGGAGAAGGGCCCTTTGTCCACTAACCTGGGAGCAGTCAGGGACCGTGAGAGCAGCAACGACTCCTCCAGCGAAGCCCTGGCAGCCCGGGACGGCCCTTCGCCTTCCTCTCACCCCCTCGACATGATACTGATGCGACGAGATGACGGGAGCCCCGGACCCCTGCACCACCACACGGGGAACCCCGGCACCCCTGGGACCCCGGGGACCCCTGGTACACCGTGTCCAGGAGAAGGCTCACCGGGCAGTGGGGTGGAGTGCCCCAAATGTGACACCGTCCTGGGTTCCTCGAGGTCTCTAGGCGGGCACATGACTATGATGCATTCGCGCAACTCCTGTAAGACGCTGAAGTGCCCCAAATGTAACTGGCACTACAAGTACCAGCAGACGCTGGACGCCCACATGAAGGAGAAACACCCGGAGTCCGGTGGGTCGTGCATGTACTGCCGCACAGGCCAGCCCCACCCGCGTCTTGCCAGGGGAGAGAGCTACACGTGTGGATACAAGCCCTTCCGCTGTGAGGTCTGTCCACGGATGCGAAATCCATCTTGTTTACTCTGCAGTTGCCTTCGTCTTGCCTTTGTCTTGTCTTGTCTTGGTCTCATTTTTTCTTTAGTTTCCTTCAAAGTGATTAATGGAAATATTTTAGGTTTATTGCCATGTAAGATGATATACCTGTTTATAATACAGTTCATGTTCATGTTATATGCATATTAACTCCATATGCATGCTTGATGCTTCGTAGGTATGTAATTATTCAACCACCACCAAGGGAAACTTGAGCATTCACATGCAGTCGGACAAGCATCTGAACAACGTGCAGACACTCCAGAACGGAGGCACCGAGGCCCAGTTCAACCACAACCACAACCACAACCATGCCAACCCGGTGCCCAGTGCCAACATGACGGGAGGCTGCAGCACGCCATCGCCCTCCAAGCCTAAACAGAAGCCCACTTGGCGCTGCGAGGTAACAAGACACACACGTTTGCCAATCGCTGCCCTGTGGCTGAGAAAAACTAACCTGACATGCCAGATATACAGTATGTGTCTGTTAGGCACATCCATCTTGGGGACCGTCCATTGAAACCGTTTAAAAAGGGGAAGGTGCTTTAAAAAAAATACTTGGCAGGTGATTGGACGAACCTGTTAACAAGTCTGTTGCTATTCTCTCTTGCAGCAGAAAAGTCGGGAGAAGAGTATATTTTTTATTGAAAAAAGCATTTTCTCTTTTTCCAATCACTAATTCTAATCTACATTGACTTCTGTAGGACCCGCCATTGTTATTTTTGAGTTGTTTTCAAGTTGCCTTCGTCCCACCTAAGCCACGCCCGTAGTTAACGCTGATTGGCCACACACTAGATTTACCGGACAGAAGTACGATGATTTCCAGATTCTCAAGAATAAAACACCTATCCTGTTGTTGTTGTTGTTGTTGTCATCGTCATTGACGTTGTGGTTCTAAACAGGTGTGTGACTACGAGACCAACGTGGCACGGAACCTGCGCATCCACATGACCAGCGAGAAGCACATGCACAATATGATGCTGCTGCAGCAGAACATGAAGCAGATCCAGCACAGCCTCCACCTGGGCCTGGCCCCGGCCGAGGCAGAGCTGTACCAATACTACCTGGCACAGAACATGGGCCTGGCGGGCGTCAAGATGGAGAACCCGGCCAGTGCCGGGGTGCCAGAGGCTCAGATGATGATGAACCCATTCCAGTTGGACCCTGGAACCGCGGCTGCTCTCGGATCTGGTCTAGGTGAGCAGCTGTTGAATGTGTTCAATGAGCATGGGAGTACACACCGATGTCAGTGTTGTTATTTACATTAGCGTGTGCTATATGCTAGTGCTACATGCTAATGCTATATGCTAATGCTAATACTGATGCTATCTACAATTTACATTAATGCTGCTGTGACTTCAACTACAAAGTGTTTTTTGCTCTCTGTGTATATGCATGCCCCCTCGCCTTCCATTTAGTCTTCTGCTATTACTACACCTTGCCCACCTCCCCTCCAGCCTTATCTCTGTGCTCATATTGTTCCGATGTCATTGTCTCCTTCCCGTGACCCCTCACGCTGATTAAAAAAGCGATTATGAGAAGCCACACGAGAATTATTCCTAATCTTTCAATCGAAATTTTCCTAAATCAGCCTAATCCTTCCGTGCTCACCCTACCCCACCTTCCTTTGAGAGATGACATGTGCGCACGCGTGCATGCACAGGCACAATGCACACGCACGCAAACACATGCCCACAGCAGGGAGCGGAATCCTGTAGGCAAAAGAGAGATTTAACAATGAGTGTTGCTAGCACACGCACACGTATGCACACACACAGACACACACCAGTGGCAGCCCAGTCGGCAGATGTCCTCCCAGTGAATTACTCTGATAGCACACTGCTCCCCATAGTGTGCACAGCTGTACAGAGGTTGTGCAAGCCGCAGGTTTCAGTGTTCAGACATGCACTCACACACACACACACACACACACACACACACACACACACACACACACACACACACACACACACACACA
>JAODLL010000013.1:1290759-1293259 GCA_026546735.1 Forbesichthys agassizii
GCACCACATCCCCACAACCCTTAAATTGTTGTTTTTTTTCCTGAACCCTCCCCTCCCGTTTTACTCTCTCTCTCTCTCGGTCCATCCATCATTTGATTGTTGGCCAGTCTCTGACCCCATAACGAGGCGCAAAAATAAATAAAAAGAATATTAAAAATATAGAAATAATTATAGAAATAATTATAGAAATATAATAATAATAATAATAATAATAATAATAATAATAATAATAATAATCTGCATTAATTTGTAATGCAAGGAGGGCGGAGTCCCTACAAGACAGCTTGGTGTTTCTCGCTATGTTGGGGAGGGGTGGGGGTGGGGGCACATATAATAGCCCCGCTTCCAGATTGTGGTCGGTGTAGCCCTGCCTTTGTTAGATGTGATTTAGCTAAATACAAATTCATATGGTATATGGTTTTTATGTATGAGATGGAAATCCACGGCTGGAGATGAATATTACATGCGGTGTGTGTGTGTGTGTCTCTCTCTCTCTCTCTCTCTCTCTCTCTCTCTCTCTCTCTCTCTCTCCCTCATACACCCACACCAGTATGGTCTTCTCTCTCATATACTACTCTTGTCCCTATGCCCCCCTACCAGCACCCTCCAAACACACATTCCGTAATGCACCTCCCACTTCAGTAGCTAGCATACCTGGACCTAGCTAACCGTACCTAGCTCAATGTGAGTTTTAATGAGGCAGCTTACAGTAGCGAGTCATCTATCTTTTAGCGCTGTCTGTCCGACAGCACTGTCTGACTGCAGAAGCCGCGCATTCGCCGAGCGCCGTTTAGCGACGGCACTCGCATGCAAATAGCAAGTTGGCAGAAGATGCTAATTCTCCTTGCTTTCCTGTATGTTTGTATTGTGTAGAGGCGGGGTAGTGTTTCAGATATCAAAGCTACTGTTTGTGTAAATTCTATTTTAATGTTACATTTAAGGCCTTTGTGTTGCTTTATTTATTTATTTATTTTTTGTTTTATACTAGGATCAGCCTTTACTCTTTTACAGTCTTTACTCTTTTTTCATTTGTGAGATTTAATATCTCCTTCCCCAAAATCTCCGGCAAGCATGGAACACAGATGTGTGTGTGTGTGTGTGTGTGTGTGTGTGTGTGTGCATGCACGCGTGTGGATCTCCTGGGAGAGGATTACACTGTGACCAAGTGAGCAGTGTGTTTGCACACTTCATCTCCAAGACCAAGAACCTTTAAACAAAGAAAAGCAGATATAGAGAGGTAGAAAGAGGGGAAGAGATGATGAGAGGGGGTGGGGAAGATCTGGCAGTGTGAGGGGAGGGGGTGGGAGGCGGACTAGAGAGAGACGGGGAGAAATTCCCCCTTGTTTCATTTACGTTGTCTTTTTTTTAATCCCATGTCACTTTAGATTAATTATAATCCATGTTACATTTCCCATGCAAATGTCCCTGATGTGGATTACTTCCAGATAGTGAGTGCGTGTGTGTGCGTGTCTGCGTGCGTGGGTGCGTGTGTGTGTGTGGATGGCGCATGTCACCGCCATAGCTTAGGGCCCCACATTTTATAAATAACCCACTAAACAAAAACCCAGGCATGGAAATGAGTCTGTCAGGCCGCCTAAGGAAATTACAGATCTCTACCTGCTTCAAATTAGCAAGGAAATTACTCATTGTTTCTGCAGACAAATGTTATGTATTAATTTTGTGTACGATTTTGAATTGTGCAGATAAAAGGAGGATAAACTAGAATGGCGTGCAAACCAGAGTGGACGTATATAGTCCTGATTAGCTGGTTCTGAATAATTGCGTTCTTTTTTTCTTTTCATATTCGCATGCATCTAAGAAAATTGGCCAATCTGAAGTGAGGTCTAACTTCCTCTGTGTGGTTGTAACATATTAAAGATATTAGCATATTTAATTACAAGCCTGCAGCGGGTCTTTTGTGTGAGCACGTCGTGCTGATGTAATGACGGTTTGTTGGACATCTCAGGCGGTTTGTCAAATGTGACGTGTCCCGCTTCGTCCATCTCACGCTGGGAAGCAAGCAGCAGATAAGAAAGACCAGAGCTGGGACTGAAAGCCCCGATGCAAAACAAGCGCCCCCCCCCCTCTCTCTCTTTCTCAATCAATTCTGTTTGCTTTATTGAGTGAGAGTTTAAAGACAAGGTTGCCAAAGCAACAAATCAACTAAATACAGTCTGTCCAACAATTTGGATCGTACACAAACATGTACGAACATCAATGTAACATTATACATCGAATATCCCATATCCCATCCAATATTCCCTTATATGCTCTCTCTCTCTCTCGCTCGCTCTCTCTCTCTCTCTCTCTCTCTCTCTCTCGCTCTCTCTCTCTCCCCCCCCCCCCAACTCCAACTACCTCCCTCAGGCCATAGAGACGGGGTCGGCTGAGCGCTTCTATGGGAGTTGGGGGGTTCAGAGTGCGGTGCCGTAATGTTATCAGGTGACCAGGGGGTCAGACTAATGCGTAACCCCAGAGCAGGAGGCCAGTAAATCAGGCC
>JAODLL010000013.1:1298259-1325508 GCA_026546735.1 Forbesichthys agassizii
GTGACACCAAATAATATAATGCATCCCTCCCCCGGACAAGACAAATCCCTATCTCTGATGGACACGTCTACTCTTTCTGATGTGTCTGGAAAGTTCCAAGGTGAGATACATTTTACAATCCTGGTGTAACCAGACCCAGTCTGCTTTTAACGTTATTTGTAATTCATATCCAATACCCTGTAAAAGTGATATTTTTATTTCTTTTGTTATTCTCCTTTAGGAAATAGCTCAAAGGACGAGCAGGAAAAGCACGAAGTGGACCTCCAGGGTGAGGATCTCAAGCCCCCAAAGGAGGCCTCAGAGGCCCCAGACTGGAAGAGGGCCGGTGGCCTGGGACATGAGAGAAAGTCCCCGGACACCCTCCAGGACCATATGAGCGAGCTCCAAAGGCTCCAGCAGCAACAGCAGCAGCTGTCAGTATCCGACCGGCATGTGTACAAATACCGTTGCAACCACTGCAGCCTGGCCTTCAAGACCATGCAGAAGCTTCAGATACATTCCCAGTACCATGCCATCAGAGCAGCCACTATGTGCAGCCTGTGTCAGCGTAGCTTCAGGACATTCCTGGCCCTCAGGAAGCACTTAGAGAACGGACATCCTGAGCTGGGTGAGGCCGAGGTGCAGCAGCTCATAGGGAGCCTGCCGCTGAATGGGGACATCACTGAGAGTGAAGCCAGAGCTTTAGAGGAAGCGCAGGTATTTGAAAATGACTTAGACAAAGATGATGACATGGACCAGGAGGAGAAGCCCTCCCCTACAGGAAGTGACAGCAGCTTATTGTTGGATGACATGGGAGCAGAACCCAAACGGACCCTACCTTTCAGAAAAGGACCCAACTTCACTATGGAAAAGTTCTTGGACCCTTCCCGGCCCTATAAGTGCACTGTGTGTAAAGAATCCTTTACCCAAAAGAATATCCTTCTTGTCCATTATAATTCTGTATCCCACCTCCACAAGCTAAAGAAAGTCCTCCAAGAAGCATCAAGCCCAGTCCCTCAAGAGACCGGCAACAGTGTTGACAACAAACCATTCAAATGCAATATTTGCAATGTTGCATACAGCCAGAGCTCGACATTAGAGATTCACATGAGATCTGTGCTCCACCAGACCAAAGCCAGAACAGCCAAAGGTGAAACTAGCAGCACCAACAGTAACAGCGTTACTGCGACCAGTGGTCCAGCGTCGGCAAAGAGCCCAGCACAAGGGAACAGCAGCAACACAGAAACTGCTAGAAGTGGAACCCCGTCTACTAACAAAGAAAACACTGTGGAAGCCAAAGAAGCGAACAGCAGCAACAACACAAAACAAAGCACGACTACTGACCATGTCTCGGCTCAGGCAAGCAGCCACCAGACAGCGCAATCCGCAGCCCAACTGCAGATGCAGCTGCAGCACGAGCTCCAGCAACAGGCTGCCTTCTTCCAACCTCAGTTTCTCAACCCCGCTTTCTTCCCTCATTTCCCTATGACCCCAGAGGCACTGCTTCAATTCCAACAGCCCCAGTTCCTCTTTCCTTTCTACATACCAGGGGCAGAGTTCAACCTCAGCCCAGAGCTGGCCTTGCACTCAGCAGCGGCCTTTGGAATGCCTGGCCTCACCGGGTCTTTCCTGGAAGACCTCAAGCAACAGATGCAACAACAGCACCAGCTGCAGCAGGTTCAGCAACAGGCTCAGCAGCAGCAGCAGCAACAACATCAACAACAGCAACAGCAGCATCAGCAGCAACAGCAGCAGCAGCAAAACTCTCAGACGCAACTTCAGCAACAGAAAAACCAGCAGGGCCACAAAACTAAAATTGAGCCTACCACTGCTTCGGTCTCTGAGATTCAGATGTCCAGGGAGGCAGAAGATCACCTGGAGAAACAGGAAAGTAGAGCAAAGATGGAGAATGGAGTTGATGCAGTTAATGATTGTGGAAAAGATAACAAAGACAATAAAAGGTCCAAATTTTCAGAGCCACTGATTCCCCCACCACGAATTGTGTCGGGAGCGAGAGGAAATGCAGCCAAGGCCCTTCTAGAAAACTTTGGATTTGAGCTGGTGATTCAGTACAATGAAAACAGACAAAGGAACCAGAAGAAAAACAAAGAGGGCGTGGAACACAACGTTAAGATGAACACTGATAAGCTGGAGTGTGGGATGTGTGGAAAGCTGTTTTCCAACATGCTCATCCTCAAGAGCCATCAGGAGCATGTTCATAGCCAGTTTTTTCCTTATGTTGAGCTGGAGAAGTTTGCCCAGCAGTACAGAGAGGCCTATGACAAACTCTACCCTATAAACCCAGCATCACCTGAGACTCCTCCACCACCACCACCCCCTCCACCACCTCCTCCCCCACCTCCTGCTCCTGCCCCAATAACAGCTCCTCAGCCTCCTTCTACATCCACGGCTAAGCCCCAAACCCCCACCCTATCACCTGTGCCTGTTCCACACCAAACCTCCCACCAAACTACCCACCAGGCACCACCAGCCCAACAACCTCCACCACCTCCACCCCCTGCGGCACAACCTGCACCCCAACAAGTGCAACTTCCTGTCCCTATGGATCTGCCGCTCTTCCCTCCTTTGATGATGCAGTCTGTCCAACACCCAGGCCTGCCCCCGCAGTTGGCACTTCAACTGCCCACGATGGACTCCCTGTCATCAGAACTCACACAGCTCTGCCAGCAGCAGCTAGGCCTTGATCCAAACTTTCTACGGCAGTCGCAGTTCAAGCGACCACGTACCCGCATCACCGATGACCAGTTGAAGATCCTCCGGGCCCACTTTGACATTAATAACTCCCCCAATGAGGAGCAAATCCAGGAGATGTCAGAAAAGTCTGGTCTTCCCCAGAAAGTGATCAAGCACTGGTTCCGTAACACCCTCTTCAAGGAAAGACAGCGAAGCAAAGACTCACCTTATAACTTTAGTATTCCCCCCATGACTACCCTGGAAGATATACGAATCGAACCCCAGATGAATGCACTGGAATACTACAGAACTGACGCAACTTTGAACAAGAGGTCCTCAAGGACCAGATTTACAGATTACCAATTGAGAGTACTTCAAGATTTCTTTGACACTAATGCTTACCCAAAGGATGATGAGATTGAACAGCTCTCTACTGTGCTCAATCTGCCCACACGCGTCATTGTGGTGTGGTTCCAAAATGCCCGCCAGAAAGCACGCAAAAGTTATGAGAACCAGGCAGATTCAAAAGACAATGAGAAGAAAGAACTGACCAATGAACGCTACATCAGAACCAGCAACATGCAGTATCAATGTAAAAAGTGCAACATTGTGTTCCCACGTATTTTTGACCTTATCACCCATCAGAAGAAACTGTGTTACAAGGATGAGGATGAGGAAGGGAATGAGGACACCCACTCTGAGGAATATATAGATTGTTTAGAGCAAGGTCTAGCTAAGACAGGCCAAGCAACGCCAGAGCCACCTAAACAGTCACAAGGAACGTCCACCAATTCTGGCTCAAGCTCTCCTTTGATGGCCTCTCCCCACCCCAGCATTGGCAAGGCCTCCCCTAAGCCTGAAATGCCTCCAGAAAACAAACCTAAACAGTCTGAGACAACACCCTCGCTAGTGATGAAGACAGAACAAGACCCAAGACCATCCAAGGCCTCCACTCCTCAGCCACCTGCTCAGAAACCTTCCCAGTCCCAGATGTCAAGACCTCATTCCCAGCCACAGTCGGCTGCTGTTCCCTCAAGCCCCCTCTCACTTGCACTCTCCTCACTCACCAACAGTCTCCCTCACCAAATGCTTCAGTACCAGTGTGACCAGTGTAAGATTGCCTTTCCCACTTTAGAGTTATGGCAAGAGCATCAGCATATGCACTTCCTGGCTGCACAAAACCAGTTCCTTCACTCCCAGTTCCTGGAAAGGCCCCTTGATATGCCCTATATGATTTTTGATCCAAATAACCCCCTTATATCTAGTCAGTTGTTGTCTGGAGGACTCTCTCAAATGCCCTCTCCAAGCAGCTCTGGTCTGGGATCGGCTACAGGCTCAGGGGCAATGAAACGAAAACTTGATGACAAAGAGGAAATTGGCAATGATAAAGATGGCGGAAACAGTGGTGAAGAGCAACACAGAGATAAGCGCTTGAGAACCACTATTACTCCAGAACAACTTGAGATTCTTTATGACAAATACCTTCTTGATTCAAATCCGACACGAAAGATGCTGGACCACATTGCAAGAGAAGTTGGCCTAAAAAAGAGAGTTGTGCAAGTGTGGTTCCAAAACACTCGTGCAAGAGAAAGAAAGGGGCAGTTTAGAGCCATAGGGCCATCTCAGTCCCACAAGAAATGTCCATTTTGCAGAGCACTATTTAAGGCTAAATCAGCTCTCGATAGCCACATACGGTCTAGACACTGGCATGAGGCTAAACAGGCAGGGTTCAGTTTGCCACCAAGCCCAATTATGAACCAAGACAGTGAAAGAGGCGAAAGCCCTAATAAATACAGTTTCTTTGAATACCCACTGCTGCCTACAAAGACAGAGCCAAATGAGTATGAGCTCCCAGCTGCAACTTCAACTCCACTCAAAACATCTGAAACACAGCTAAAAAACTTCTTCAGCCCTTCATCCTTAAAAGCAGAAAACTGTGATGAAATTGAAGGGCCCAATATGAATTCTGCAGAGGCCTTATCTTACGACCTCAGTAAGATGGACTTTGATGAGACCTCCTCGATTAACACGGCCATAAGTGACGCCACAACTGGAGATGAGGGAAACAACAATGAAGTTGAGAGCTTCACAGCCAATGGAGGGGACAAGCAGGTAGACAACAAAGGTACCCTTGCCCCAAGTTCCGATTGTGGGGATGACAGGTTCCTGTTTAGCATGGTCAGCCCTTCCCTCAGCTTCTCTGGAAAAGACTGTGATTCCTATTTCAGCTCCAGGGATGATGAAATGGATGATATGAATGACAGGAGTGAATCATCAAGCCTAACTGATCCATGTTCCCCTAGTCCCTTTGGAGGTGGTAACCCCTTCAGCAAATCTGGGAAGGGCAACTATGGCGGTGATAGGCTAGGTCACAAGCGCTTCAGGACCCAGATGAGTAACCTGCAACTCAAAGTCCTCAAAGCCTGTTTCAGTGACTACCGCACTCCGACAATGCAAGAGTGTGAAATGCTGGGCAATGAGATTGGACTCCCTAAGCGTGTTGTCCAGGTGTGGTTCCAGAATGCTCGCGCTAAAGAGAAAAAGTTCAAGATCAACATTGGAAAGCCATTCATGATAAGTCAAGGCTCGCCAGATGGGCCTAGGCCTGAGTGTACTTTATGTGGTGTTAAGTACACAGCCCGGATGTCTGTCCGTGACCACATCTTTTCCAAGCAGCACATTACCAAAGTGCAAGAAACCCTGGGGAACCAGGTGGACAGAGAAAAGGACTACCTAGCACCAACCACTGTCCGCCAGCTGATGGCCCAGCAAGAGCTGGACCGCATGAAGAAGGCTGGTGAGGGACTCAGTCTGCCTGGCCAGCTGCAGCAGACTGCAGTGGACAACAATGCTGCACTTCATGGCCTCAGCTTGCCCTCAGGATACCCAGGAATCTCTGGCCTACCGCCCGTGTTGCTTCCTGGGGTCAACGGGCCATCATCGCTTCCTGTTTTTCCGCCCAACACACCTGGTGAGTTAGCATGACGAACAGAGAAAGATGTCAGACTGGATGCTATATAAACTCAGCTATGACATTCACAAAAAGACTTCTATTGTATATTACTATTGAGAATAGACCTATTTTTAATATAAGACATGTTGGGATTGCTTATTTTAATGCATGCATATTCACAATTTATCAAGTTGAACTGGTATCTTTTTTAAATGTGTAAATCTGTTTGTTTGTTTGTTTGTTTGTTGTTTTCCCATTCTCCCTTGAGTTGAATGCATTTATAAATCCCATGTTTGCATATGGAAATTATCATAAAGCACATGTGACAGTTTTGATCCATAACCTTCAAAAAAAGTCAGGGTCAGTCAATCACAAATATAACATATCCATCCTGTCATGCAAGCAAATGTCCATAGTAATTTGGAATTGAATATTTGAATAATAAATATTTATATATCTATATATTACTGTATTTCAGCTTTAGCATCTCCCGGTGCTGGCATGCTTGGGTTCCCTACACCAGCCACCCCCTCTCCTGCCATGTCTCTCAGCACTACCCCAGCCAAGACTCTTCTGCAGACTCCTCCTCCTCCTCCACCTCCACCACCTCCTCCTCCTCCTGTTCCCTCCACACCCTTGGCAGCAGTAAATCGCAAAGAGCAGCAAGGTAAAGATTCAGAAAGAGACAACAACAAGAAACCCAGGGAGAAACCACCTCAGACGAAGGCCAAGGAACGAGAAAACGAGAGCAGCTCGCGCCCCGAGACCCCCAGCCTGGCCAAAAAAAGAGAGAAACCAGGCCCTGCTCCAGGCAAAGCAGCAATTGAGGCTTCACTGGATGCCGCTCAGCTGCAGGCTCTTCAGAACGCCCTTGCCACCGGTGACCCCAGCTCCTTCTTGGGGGGCCAGTTTCTGCCGTATTTCCTCCCTGGGTTCCCCAACTGCTTCTCACCCCAGTTGCCCAGAGGGGTACAAGCTGGTAGCTACTTCCCTCCGCTTTGTGGGATGGAAAGCCTGTTCCCTTACGGGCCAGCCACTGTCCCGCAAGCTGCCATGGCCGCTGGCCTGTCCCCCTCAGCTCTTCTGCAGCAGTACCAACAGTACCAGCAGTCCCTCCAGGACTCACTGCTGAAACAACAGCAACAACAGCAGAAACAGCTTGAGCAGCAACAGAAACAACTACAACAGCAGCAGCAGAAGCAGAAGGCAAACTCTGTGAAGACGTCCCAGAGCATGCAGAGCACCAGCAACAACTACAACAACTACAAACCAAAAGAAGCTACAGAGACTAAAGATGATACCAACAAAGGCTTTTCAACAGAAAGCACAAAAGAAGAACCGAAAATAGATTCCAAAAGTACCAGAGATTTTCCAGATGCTTTTATCGTACCGTCCGTCAAGCATGAGTTTATATGCAGGAAGTGCCAGATGATTTTCTCTGATGAAGATTCAGTGGTACGTCATCAGAAGTCCTTCTGTTACTTCGGACACCCTTATACCGACCCGCAACAGACAGTGCTTCGAAAGGCAGTGAGCAAATACACTTGCATTGCCTGCAATGTGGTTGTCAATGGGAATGAAGCACTTGGCCAACACCTGCAGTCGAGCTTGCACAAAGAGAAAACAATCAAACAAGCAATGAGAAATGCCAAAGAGCATACTAGATTATTACCTCACTCTGTCTGCTCCCCTACTCCTAACACCACATCTACCTCGCAGTCTGCAGCTTCTTCTAATAACACCTTTCCTCATTGCTCTCGCTTGTCCATGAAGTCCTGGCCAAATGTCCTGTTCCAGGCTGCCACAGCTGGGAAAGCTGCTTCCTCCATCTCTCTGTCTGCCTCCCCTCCCCCTTCCCTCTCCTCACCTTCAACGGTTACCTCAACTTCCTGCAGCACCTCAGGGGTTCCAACCTCACTACCCACCGAGAGTTGTTCAGATGAGTCTGACAATGAGCTAAGCCAGAAGCTGGTTGACTTAGATAACGCGCTGGAAGTCAAGGCTAAGCAGGCCTCTGGCCTAGACGCGAGCTTCAGTAGTATCAGAATGGATATGTTCAGTGTGTAGGAGTGAAGAAAAATAAAGGATCCCTTGCTTAAAGAAAAAAATAAGACTTTTTAAACTGCAGTTCCAAAGTTTCTCTTAACCCAAAAAATTACAGTACCAAATGATTGACTCAGGATTGTTTTTCCCATATTGATATGCTGGCAAGATATTGATTGATTTTTGTTATGGACAGAACTGTTGCAGATGCTTGACTGAGCTTATATTGTATACAAAAAAAAAACATGGAGTAGGAAAAAAATCCCACAGGCTCCCTTGGGGGGGCTTGTTTCAAGCCAAAAACTCTCACGATAGCAAATTGCACCTCAGCTGGATTGTTTTCCAAATGCTAGCATGTACTGTATGGGATGACGATCCAGAAACCCTCAAAGAGAATCTCTCTTAGTTTAGATAGGTGTAATTCAGTAGCTTTAAATTCTCAGGTCAGAACATAACATTTCTCATTTGTTAAAGCAGCAACAAGCCTGGGTACACTTGGCTTATAACCAAAACATGTCAAGCTTTATCGGACGCATTTCCTTGATGTGTATAGAGTACCAAGAGACAATATTACTGTTACAGTGGACAACGTGCATATCCTTTTAGTTTTTGCCCTACAAAGACAGTATGGTTTTGCCACTGAGGGAATTTAGAATGGTGAAGTAATTGTGTATGATGCCCCCTGTGTTTGCCAGTTTGTATTACAACAAGCTGTATCTATTTCCCGCCCCCTTTTTTTCTTGTAGAATATACTAATCTGTGCCAACTCTTACCTTCTCACTTGTACCTCTGCTCACACCCTTTTCTGAAGAGGTAATAACTCTAGTTTTGATAGACTCTTGAGGATTATGTGAATATAACATTTTTCATTTGTGAATTGCTGTACTGTTACGGTACCTGCTTGTTTCTGGACTATAGTGCACTTATTTTGTCTTTTTTTTTTATTATTTGGATAGGCCATTTGTTAATTTAATAGATTTATTTTGTTTTTATGTATGTATGTATGTATGTATGTATGTATGTGTGTATGTGTTTTGTTTTAATTATTATTTGTGTATCACAGCAGCATATTGGTCCATATTGTTACAGGATTGAACGATCCAGACACCTATTTAACATTTGGTTCAACCATGAACGTAGTACTGTATACTTGAAACTGTTAAGGTACAAGTTGGTCACAATATTGAAAAAGGTATGAATATTTGCTTTAAGTTCGCACATATGCTGCTTTAAAAGGGGGACAACAGCATTTGTTTTGTATATCAAAACATTGTAATGTGCTTGTAGGACTGATAACAGTGTTACACCTATACACTGCCATTTTAGTGCATAGGTTGATGTCCTCCAAATTGTCTCTCTGGGCACTTCTGTTGATCTACCGTTAAAAGTTAGCGATTTCATTTTTCCGCATTTAGTGATTTTAACATTACAAAGTATTACCTTTCAACGTTTTGCTGCTACTGTGTAATGTTAATTTGCTTGCCATAAATTCTCTCATCTTTCTACCGGACAAAATACTGATCCATGAATTGCTTTGCTTTGCTTTTTTAAATTTTTGTTTTCTTTTTTTTTTCTTTTTGTTATTTTGCTGTGGATCTAAGAATGTGAAAGCTGTCAAAGGGTGTTCAATTTTTTACGAATCACTTTCTAGTTTGGTAACTACAACCAATGTGATTCATTCCAAAGTAACAGAAGGCTATTTGTATGAAAGAAAAAGGCTTGTGAACAAAGAAAGCTGAGCTGTTGTACATATTCATAGTTGGCTGTGCATGGTACAAATTTATTAATATGAAGAAATGCAAAAATGTATTGCTTTTGGTATTTCCTATTCTGAGATGAGTAAGTAGCATGTAATGCAACTGTTTGACAGGTTAAATCAAATCATGCTTAGTTATTGTTTCAAACGATGAAATCAAGTAACATTTCCTTTTGTTTTATTATTGTACAGGTGTTTGTTTTTTATTTTTATGTTCAGAGTTTTGAAACAAAATGTCTGTTTTTAATTCTGTCTAGCTTTTTAAATGTTCTTATTTGGATTTCTAGTATTTTAACATTTACTTTCATTCTGAAGACACTTTTTGATTGTGTTTCACAAGAGACATCCTGGCCTCCCAAGGTGCAATTCTGCCATTGTACAAACATAAGTGACTCCAAATGTGTGATTCCAAATGCTTTCACAACACTGGCTTTTTGCCTTTCCCACTCTGTGGCTCAGCATTGAAAGACTGAACTGTCAGCTAGTATCGTGTGCTAAGATACTAGCATCAGACAGGACGCTTCCCACACCAAGGACTGGTAAAAGCTAACAAACCAACAAAAAGGATGGTCCAACAATATAACTGTACATAGATATTGCAACTGCACAGCAGCCAAAAAGAAAAAAAAACGAACTTTTTAAAAAAAATGGATGGATTGTGTCATGTTTTAAGGGGACAGCCTTCAAAAGGTTGAAATTGGAATTGCTCTTCTGGATGTCAAAGGGATTTTCACAGCGCAATCATATCCTACACAATATGTACTCTGCAACATCTGGGTTACATAGGAAATGCACCCCGAGGTTTTAATAAGAAGAAAGCCCCTATGGCGAAAACTTTAAATAAACTAAACCAAAAATGTTATTGATGTTTTATATATAGAGTAGTCGCATTAGTTTTTGTTACTGTACTGTTTGAGGTCTCAACTGTACCGTATCACGGTAATAACATGGTTTTGAAACCTTCTTTTTTTTATTTTGTCACAGACCTGTTGTCATAGTTGAAATGACGTTTATTGTAGATGGTATTTGAACAACTTCTGGAAATAGTTCATCAAGTATGTTTGTTGCTCATTGTTGTGATACATTAAAAACTGTATCTGCAAACCAGTTTGGTTTCATCAGATGTCCTTTATTTCCATCACACTATAAATAAGGTCACAATGAACAATAGATTTTTGAGTCTGATACATTTTTAATGTATAAACTCACAAAGCTTAAATACATTTATAATGTCAATTTATAATAAATAATAATCAATGCAGATTTTATTTAATGTTAATGTTATTGCGTAGTACAGTAATATAGTGTATGTTTTATTGTATACTAAACCTTACCATAATGTTTCATCATGTCATGCCCATCTAACTATATATGAATGTACAATGTATGATAAGGTTTTATATTTGTGTTTTTTAGTATTGTATAATGTACCTTACAGTTCCTATATAAAATGTACTTTGACATCTTTTCTACATGGGGCAATACATAAAACAGCATAGCCTAAAAGACAACATTAAAAAATAAAAATGTATTATGACTCATGTTTTCATACTTTGCAATTGTAGCATGCAGATGTGATACAGTATATGCATGTTCCTGCACCCATCTTACCTTCAAAATGCCTTCAAAGGCAAAATGGTGAACCACGTTTGACACAGAGGCGTAACCTTTCAGATGTGGGATCACCAAAAACGGTCACATAAAAGATTGCACATCAGGAAACAGTGACACAATACATCAAGTCCTGTCGGCTGGAGAGATGTCCGCCACCATCGTTGTCAGGGTCACGGAGGAACCAGGCGTTCACAAGTCGTTAAGTCTACCTAATGAAATTGCAGGCGGGCGGCAGGAAAATGGAAGCGAAGGTGAGAATCTTTTCACTGCCGCAGAATCACTGTGGCCTTCATTGTTTTGTTTGACCTCTCGGCAGACGAGGGAAAATGTCGCAACATGTAAAAAAACCTCGAAAGCCTCAAAAGAACCTTTTCTAGTCTCCCTACTGACTTCGCCATGCGCTCTTGACGAATGTCCTCACCTCTCTTGACGCAACTGTTCTGCTGAATAGCTTCTTCCTGTTCTTCTTCCCTAAAGCACAGGCAGTTGTTGAGGTATAGGGTCCCCCCAACCATATTACAGAGATTGAAATGCATTTGACCTTTGAGGAGAACAATGGCTAAAGGCGTTTCATTTTTCTGGCCTTCTCAGCACCCTCGAAGAAACACTGCCTTTTTCTCTGAGCGCACATTCTGGTTCAATGCCAATTTTCTGCCAGGGTATCTGTGTGATCTTCTCTTTGCTGTGTGTAGGTTTATTTACTTTTTCGTACGTTTCGTACGTTTAATAATAATTGTATTTTATTGGCACCACCCGCTGATAGCTGTCTTCAGGGAGCAGGTCCGCTGTAGAGAGTAGGTCACCCTAGATCCTGACACAGCTCCGGTGAAAAACGAACAGTGTAGGGACCAGTTTTGCCCTGAATATGCGGTAATGTGTTTACAGTGAGTTTCTAAATGGCCTTTTCTGCATCCCATACATCACACATGAATATAAGCTTGCAGCCACCTAGCCACAACTTGCTAGCTGATACACTGCAGAGGATGCTGTGTGGCAGCAGAGAGCAGAGAGAATAGCCTGCAGCCAATGGATTTTCTCTAGATAATACAATGTTTGGGACATAGAGGCAGGGATTAGTCCAGACAGATACATCCACCACCCCCCACATGCCCAATCTAATTAGACTGGAATCAGTTTAAGATGAAAGCACGCCCAGGCTTCACCGCACTAAATACTGGAATTAGTATTCCTCGCATGGGAATTTAATGACGGAGACTGGAAATCCAATCACATTCACTCTGAGTTGAACCCCTCGTGCATTGGCCAGGCCCAATGCACGAGACAAAAAGAACAACAACAATAATTTGTCTGTCAATAGATATTGAGCAACATCACATCTGTGGCCACATGTGTATCGGCGTTACTGTGTTGTCCTCATTTAACGAGGATAAACAGCTGATAATCAGATATTTAGGGTCATGTTCTGGCTTTCCGGGGCCCATCGGCAGAACTGAATGAAAATTGTTTTATGATACATATGTACATGCATGCTGTCATGCCTGTTATAATTACAGAAGTATTAAAGATGATTAATAGTGTCTACACCTCAGTTACTAACACTGACAACAAATGGCTGCAAATCTGCTTTAGAATCAACCCAACTTACTTATTCCATCTTCAGTAATTGAATTTGCAATTCTATTAAAATCTTACACACAGTGATTTGTGAAGTTAGTTATAGTTAATAATCAGTAGTTTAAATCAAGCCCAGATTATTGCACAGGGAGCAAATCTGCCAAATTATTGCCAGTTGCAATCAGATCCTTTTTACTTTTTATTATCAAACGCTTTCAGCTCACATTTGCTGATAAAACAAAACGCATTTCTTCAGCCCACATTTATAAAAAGCATCCTTACAAATCTCTTGACTTTATCTTGCCCTTATTATTATTACATTCCTGCTTTAGTATATGCGGTCGAGGGAACTCTATTTTAAAACCGGTAAAATACAAACCATATTTCAGCGTCAGACCGTTGATTAACGGCACGAACCGTAAATAACCGGTGCACCTGGGTTCCATCCACCACACAATATCTCCCACACCTGCGATTCATCCACCAAAGCTGTACACCTGAGGAATCATGAAGCCGCCGTCCCCTGTGCACAAATACTGAACATGAAATCACATTATTTATTGCTGGCTGTATTTAGAGGTATATGCGCTAAAGCAGAACCTGTTGTTGGCTCACCTACAGGTGTGATGTGACTTAACAACTTGGGGCCCAAACCAATACGGTGAAAAGTTTTTGTTCAGTTTGTACATTTTGAGTTGTAAATAAGGTAAAATGGTGTGTAATCAGTGAGCTAGACGTCCCAGTAGTAAAAATCTACAACACACACACACACACACACACACACACACACACACACACACACACACACACACACACACACACACACACACCAAACACTCATGTCCTGTTGAGTGCTCGTTTTGTACGAAAACATTTTCCCAGAAACCAAACCAGGTCTCAAACCAGCTCACGTGACGGCTGACATGTTTAATTAAATTTCATATTTTTTTTCTCTGCTGCTTTTTCCTTTCTGTTTTTAAAATTTGCTGTTCCTAAATTAAATTCCAGAGGACACCGGGGTTGGAGGCAGATGGAGCAAATGTCCATCGTCTTACTGTTGCATTATGGGTGAAGGGTAGAATCACATGTGACATTTCTACAAGACATGCTGCCAATCAACACACAGCCATAAATGAAAATAGAAAGGGGGGGACGTGAGAGGCAAACCCATCAAAACGAGAGAGAGAGAGAGAGAGAGGAGGGGATGGGAGACCTAAGAGAAATCAAACGCGGGCACCATACAGCTGAGGTACATGCTTTGGCAGCCCATTGGGAGTTTTCTCGGCATCATTTGCCTTGCTTCCCAATCTGTTCAGAGGCGCAGGGTCCCTGCGACAGGGGAACGTGGGGAGGCATCGGGACAGGATTGCTTAAGACATACGAAACAAGGTGCTTTTTTGATGCCATCTTCAGCGGACAAAAGCCTGATTTCCCCTTTCTTTTTTTTACATCAGACACAAAGGGTGCTGTGTAGTGTGCTGTATAGTTCAAAATGTTCTTGTTGTCGAGGCTGTAAATAACTAAACTCGCACCACGTTGTGTGTGTGGAGCCATTGAATCCACATGACAAAGGAAACCATGATATTCTGCATATTATTTTGCCATTACTGTAACAAATAGCAAGAGTGCTCCTATTGGGCCTGGAAGCTTCTTCGGTCTGTGTGAATCCAGCTTATCAGGTGCAGCTTTTTTGGCACAATCTCACTTAACTCCAGACAATGACAGCTTTCTTCTCGTTCACCGGACCCGTGAAACAAAACCATGGTAACAGAGCAACATGTCAGACTTTGCAATATTGCTTTACATTTTAAAGAGCTCGGCGCAGCCAGTCTAGGTTTTTTACAAGGCGTGCCGAATCGTTGGGGAAATAAAGGAGCGCTGGAGGAGGGAATGAAAGAATTTTAAGGGGTGATGGGATATGTCTCACTTTTTGGTTCACATACACACCTACAAACACACACAAGCGCATACACGTGTTGAAATCATACCATGTGGAGCAGAAGAGCAGGCGGTGAGGAAATAGAAGCTAAATATAAAGTGACACGATGCATTCCCAAGTCGGAATGGCGAATCACAACGTTTGGATATACCGTTTATCAGCGCGGGCCCCGAGTCGGCACAAAGGAAATTATGAGGCACCCAAATACGTATGCAACGTAATTTACACAATCGTTGATGAAGGGATGCTCGGCTGCGTCGACATCAGATTTGTTCAGACGCCAGTGGCTCCCTTTGTGTGTCCGCAAAGGCAAATTTGCATTCTGGCAGAGACATTTCTAACAAAAAGAAAAAAAAAAGTATTTTTAATGTTTAAATGCAAATTTTAATGAGGACCTATGTTGCTTTTACTTTTCCAAGTCCTTAAGAGCCCTCTAAATCATTAAAACTTGCTCTTTCTTTGATTTCAAGGTCATTTGAAGAAATAAGCCAGCCCTAAGTGGTCCTCAGACCAAAAGTGCCCTGTATGCCAAAGACCACAAATGAATGTTGCCTAATGCTTTTTAATTTGCATTCATCTTTAAAAACACTGAAGAACCATCTCCAGTTCATAATAGGCTGAGATGGCAGTCAAAGGGCCCTCTAGTCATTAGTAACAATGCCGCGTCTCACAAATGAAGACCTCTCTCATCTTGTTTTAACTTAAGCTCATTACCGCAAAGATACATTAGCTTACTGTGCGTCGTCTGCATATACGTGACCATAAAACATGTTAGCCTGCATCTACAGTCTTCTTCTTTTCTCTTGCTGCGAGCGCAGGGTGCACACACACACACACACACACACACACACACACACACACACACACACACACACACACACTCACACACACAAGCCCCATTTGGCGAAACACGAGAAACAAAAGATGGTAGAACCATGGACCTTAGGAACAGGCGACATGCATTGTTTGTTTAATCATGTGTTATGAGATGACTCTGTAATTATGTTGTCATCTCCCCGCTTCAGCATGACAAAACCGAGCTGCCCTTGTACGAGCGTTGTCTCTTGTGCATTATTCGACACTTCACACATTATCGGTCAAAAAACAAGGTTTGTTTTCACCTCATCTTTCTCTTTTCTTGTTGCAAATGGCCGTGCAGGGGGAGGAAGTGTGGCTTTTTTCCTCTCGGAACAGTCGCATTCTTGACAGCCACTGCGTGTAAACTCTTCGCACACATGACATGCTATATTGAACTGATGAGACAGCAAATAACAGTGTGTCCCATTAAAAAACAGCAAGACAGCTCTCTCCTTCTCTTTCTCTCTTTCATTGTTTCTCTTCCAATATCCTCCCTCTTTCTTTAACCATCCGCCCCATCTTTTCAATTTCGTCCTGTCTCCCGGTCGACTCTCTGCTCCATTTCCGTGCCGTTACTACTTCTGTTCGCTTATTTCCTTACCCTCTACCTCTCTTTCTTTCTCTCTCTCACTCACCCCTCTTGCTGTCGGACAGGGTAGGTGGGGTGTGTGTCTATGAAAAACGGAACATCTCCAGTGAAATTGGTTTTCCGTGGAGAAGCTGATGGATCACTATGTGCTCCTGACGGGAAAAGGGGATTGTTTATGCCATATAGAAAATACACTCGCGCACGCACACACACACACACACACGCACACACACACACACACACACACGCATGCATGCATGCATGTACGCACGCACACACACAGAAAAGTTAATACATGCAAACATGCATGCACAGGTGCACACAAACACATCCGCAGCAGGGCCCGATAGGACAAGGGAATTGCTTATGCTGAAGCAGAATACATTTTTACGAGTTGTATATTGCTGTTTATGGGGAACTGCACTTAGAGCAGCAAAAGATGTAATCTAGATTGCAGCATTCCCAACAATGAATTACAGTTTTAGAGGTAACAGCTGCATTACCCTAATTCTACCCCCATCCTTTTAACACACACACACACACACACACACACACACAAGTGAGCGTAAACACACACATTCACACACACATGCACGCATACATATGTGCGTGTGCACACACACACACCCATCCACTAGCTATAAAATTCTCGCTAGACTCTTATGATTTACTTACCGTTGCTTTCTTCAAACCAAAGGGCTTTAATTTTACCATCATGCTGCAACACTTTCCAGCGAACCTTTCCCTGCTTTCATGTGCTATATCTCTGTGCAGTATGTTTTAGCTAAGACACAGTACATTATTCACACTTCACTGACATACTGATGATTTAGAAATGCTTTAAACAATGTTGTACAAAAACGTCAGTCCAGAATGTGTTCACGTGACAGACATCTGCATTGTTATTTTTATTTTATTTAAACATATGCTTAAGAAATATTATGTTTTTAAATACATTAACTACCTTGTAAAGTCAACTTATACTATTGGGATTTATTGTTGGAATCTTTTTTTTATTTTTTTTAGAATTATGTCTCCACAGCAACCTTATCATACTCAGTTTATGACTTTGATTGGCCACCACCATCTACAATATGTTGTGATGTTAAAGTTAATCCCAAAAGTACAACCTTTTTCAAACACAGGGATGATTATTTAAACTTACATATTTTATTTGGTATCTCTAGGCAATATGTACAAAACATCTGTATATGTGCAGATCTTTTAATGTGTTGGATGGGCAAAAAATACTATTTTATTCAGTGATTTAATTCGTTTGTTGGGTCATTTTTTTGTCCCCAGTTTTTTATCAGTGCTCATGCATTAAGTCGAGCTGAGATGAAGCAAATGTATTCCACCCATATGTGTGTATGAATGCATGAATGAATATGATCACCAAGTCCTGGACCCTCTCAAGGACAAAGTGCTGTGTGCAGTTGTCAGGCTTGGATGTGTGTGTGTGCGCGTGTGTGTGGTGGACGTGCGTGCGTATGAGTGTGTGTGCTGCAGCTAAACCACTGTCCTTTGTGTTCTTTTTGTGTAAATGTGTGTGTCTTCACAAGTGCGTTTTGTCTATATTCATATTGTCTTTGTGTGTGTGTGTTTACAAGGTTATGTTTGCAGTGTGTTTGTTTGCAGCAACAACATATGGTATGCTCTACACGGGGGTCTGCATACCCTCGCTGAGAGTGTTATCTCCCCTTCATGTGTTGTCTTTAACCCCTCCCCTCCCCCCGACACACCAGCAGCACAGACAACGCTTCGCGCGTCCCTCTCTGCCTCTCCTCTCCTCTCCTCTCCCTCCCAGAGGCTAGTCGTATTCAGATGGGGCCTGTTTGCAGGTGACGCACCCACGAAGTGGCGTCCCGTAATTGTGTTGCACTCCGCTCCGGCAGTGAGGCGGAACCCTCAAGGCCGCCCCCCCCGCCCAGCCGACTGCATGTGACTCCCCAAAAATTACCAACCATAGAGGGGGACACACAGTGGGGAGAGGTGGGGGAGAAGTAGGAATAGGTGGGGGTCATTAAAATGTAAAATCACCGCTACGGTGCGGCGCGGCGCCTCGATCTGTCGCTCCGCAAGGCGGCCATCTTGCGATGGAGTCGGCGTGTGTTTGATGGTGTGTGAATGTGTGTCTGTTTGATTGTGTGCCTGCGTGCCTGTGTGTGTGTGTGTGTGCGCGTGTGTGTGCGCGTGTGCGTGTGCGTGTGTGTGCGTGTGTGTGTGTGCGTGTGTGTGTGTCTGAATGCATTTATGTGCCTGTGCGTTTGATAGAGTGTGGAGTCGAGCTGCAGCGGAGAAGGGTGAGATGGCGTGGGGTTGGCGGGGCGGGGTTTGAGAGAGCGTGTGTGTGTGTGTGTGTGTGTTAGGCAGGGGGTGATAAATCAGCGCTAGGTAAAGGCTTTTTAATGCAGCGGACCCCTCTCGCAGCCTCCATCTTCTGTCAGGGCTCAGTAAAAGATGAGAGCCCCCTCGGGAACAGAGCTAGCCCGCAGCCGAGCAGAGCTGCGCCGCAGGTCACACACACACATACACACACGCACGCACGCACATGCACGGACACACACACACACGCTGTGGCCTGACGCATATCCAGTGACTAGGCCCTGTGAATGAGTGAATACATGAATAACTGAATCTATTGAATGCATGAATATATAAATGCAACTCTTTCACGGGAAAGCAAGTTTATTGATGAACGCTTCCAAAATAAATGTGTTTTTTAAATGAATACCTAAATGATTTATGACGGCGATATTGCATTTAGATCAGGGAAAATATTTTTTGCAGAAAACAGAATGGATATTTGGTTCATTTCTAAGGTCAAACGGAGTCTTTGTCGATGATGTGTCTTGAGTCTTAAAGCTGCCCCAAGTTTCAGTGGCCGGATATGAAAAATATGTGGAATTTGCCAACATCTGACAATACTTAGTCGGCAATATATCTCCTGTCTGATAGAAAAATGTGTTCCGAATTGCAGATACGCTCTCGGTTCTGGCATACCTTTTTAATGTGACTTTGAGGGAAGAGAAGCCCGGCTGATAGATAGACAAGCTGAGATATGACTGCTGAATGTTCTTCTGAGCCTTTGTGGACAAGGCAGAGAGGACTCCAGCGGCTTGGCAGCGAATAGAAGCACAAACACTCGAGAGCGTAATACTTGACAGTTAGCCCGGACTGTCAGTTAGAGGCCCTGCCAAGAGAAAGTTTAGTATGTTTCTGAGGATAACAAAGAGCAAAACACACATTAGCATAGCGCTAGAGAGCTGAAATTCTGTTAGCAATAAAATAACTACTGTATATATGTATATTTGTTTTAATAGCCCAGGGAACAGCCCATTGGGCTAGATACTGTAAGCTGCAAATTGAAATGATCACAAATATTATTGGAAAAATATGTAAATGTTCAAAAGGGTGTGTACTGTATATATCATACTATGTTAATGCTATATCAGAGGAAAATAAATAAATATGTAAATTAATACTTAACACCTTTTAATATGGTACAAATATTGAAATCGCAGTAGATGTTGATGTACAATTGGCTCTTTTTTTCACTTTAGCACTGTGTTCACTCAAGAGTATGTACGTTTTGACAATGTTTAGCTTTACTGTGTGTGTGTGTGCGCGCACGCTCGCAAGTGCTCTCAGGTTAATGCTAGCCGATGTGTGCGGTTCACTGATTTCCAAGAGTCGAGGCACACACACACACACACACACACACACAGGTATCCATGGCAACCAGAAAATTATATTTCTTCCTTTCCCTGCAAGATTCCAGGATGCTGAAATGCACACATACATTGTTATTATCCCACAGCCTCATACTTAACAGGGTTAGATTTGTTTTCTGTCTGCTGTTCTTATGCTGTTCAACATGTTGCCTACACATGTAATTTATTAATTCCGGACAGAAATACCATATATATATAAATATATATATATATATATATATATATATTTATATGGAGGATATATCACATCCTCCCTTGCCTTTCCATTCACAGTTAGTGACTTGTTATAATTTTACATTCTTGCATGCTTTTTGTTGGTGTGTGTGTGTGTATGTGTGTGTATGTATATGTGTGTGTGTGTGTGTGTGTGTGTGTGTGTGTGTGCGCGCGCGTGCGTGTGTGTCATTTTTACAGCACAATTATAGTGGCAAGACAGGTACTGCAGTAACACTGCATCAATTATTCATTCGACTTTGCGTTAATTCCACTCTCTATTTTGTTTCTTGTGTGGACTGAAGGCCTTATAAAAGCATTGATTGGTTGATGTGGAATTGTATGGTCTGCCCTGCTACAGTATATTCTAGGGTTATTGGCAACTATAGAATCGGAGCTCAAATTATGGGAGGATGAATTGTCGACAGCCCCTACAGAAGCCTACCTACCGTCCATGAAGTTATTACATATTTTATAAATCAAGACTAAATAGTATTTCATTGTGTAGCCTATAGCCTAACCTTGTATACCAATACATTATTTTAACTGGTATAAATAACTGTGTACCTTTTGTCTTTTTGTGAATAAAGTTAAAAGAAAACACTGTGTCAAATTTGCAGAAATTATAAGAAATGCTCAACGACCTTTGCTAGTGCCTTAAAACACAATACATTTCCATTTGAGGAGATGTGTGCAGATTATTTCTCAAATAGTCTATACTAGACATCAACCGAGACGGCAAAATGTGCTTATTGAAAAAGGCAGAAACACACATACACACATATAAGCTTTATTTGGATATAGCTTTTCCCAGGCGGGTAACAACCACACACCTGTATATAATCCCGCATGAAGCCTGCTGGCCGCTTGGTCCAATCCCCTTGCTATACTGCTGCCCAATCAGAGATCAGGTAAGGCAATGTATGCTTTACAGTGGATGCTTTCAGTACTTAGCTTTAGCTATCAGCGCAAAGACGTGACTAAATGTAACAGATCTCCATGTCAGGATGAGAAAGTGCATGAGCAAGAAACCCTTGGCTTGAGATTGTTTGATGCTTTATTTTTGGTTATTTTCCATTTTTGGTTTCTAAATGTTGCAATTTTCTGTAAACAATAACTACTTACTACTTTGTTTTGGCCATGGTGAAACATTCAGTGAGCTTTAATGTAGCCTGCAATCTGTCCCATACATTCAGTAGAGTACACTATGGATGTAAATCCATTAATATATTTGGTTAACAATGATGGAGTAACCACCTATATACATATTTGTGTGTGTATATAACAAAAATCATATACAACACAAAATAAAACATCTAACAATGGCTTAGAGAGTAGCATTTCATAGTACAGTTATACCACCAAACAATAGCTTAATGCTCCAACTCTACACATGAACAGCGGTTAGCCAATGCCTCAATACTGACGATAAAAGCCCAGGAAATGACTTCCTTATTTTAGGTGTGATTGATTGTCCCCCTGACCTGTAAGACTGGAGAGGTGGTTCAGAAGAGGCGGCGGTTGAAGATAATTGGGCCCCGTGGTGTTTAATGCCCAGCAGGTGTTGAAAGAACTCTCCCAATGCTGGTACCTGCAGCATCTAAGGAGCTGAACTTTAGCACACCTAGGCTTCAACTACCTGCAAGGAGGTTTTTTATTTTTATTTTTTTACCATTTATGTTCCACCTTTTTTCCCCAGGTGATCTACAAGAGGATCTGTGCAAGTTTCACTCACTTTCACAAACTGGGATGATTGTTATTATAATGTGTGTGTCTTCTACATGTTTCTCAGTTAGTAAATATATGTTGTAAAATGAGACACCTGTGATTGGTTTTGACTTACTGGACTTTAGGGGTGATGTCTTCTGTCGCTAGTTTTTTTTTAGTGTGTTCACTGACTTTCAAATGTAAATGACAAGAATATCTCCGTGAAAAGAATGCATTCAGAGCTATAGCATCGTTTCATTCCCATTAAATACGGAATATAACATGACGAACCATTCAACCAGCATGCGAACATATACACATACTCACTCGCTATAGGTAAGGCCCTTCTTGCACTCTAGAAGAAATCTTGTTTTACTTTAAAAACGATTCTAGAAAATCAACACCTCACTTTAAGGGGAATGGAGAAAAAAGAAGATAAAGACGCTCATCTAGTTAGGGATTCAACACCCTAATTCCCTTTCTCTTAAACCCTCCATGAAAGAGGGGGCAGGGGCCAATTTGCTTCCTAAATGGCTGCGTGTGAATGTGCAGATTGCTTTGCATAGCCGTTGGGAATGTGGGCTTTTTCTTTCTTTTTTTCCTCTACACAAAGTGTGCAAGGAGAAAAGATCCAAAAGCAGATAAGCTTAAGGTAGCCCCAACTAGCCCTTTTAAGTCCAGAGCCGTGTTCTAACTCCTAACTAATTCTATCAAGGTCTAACGCAATTAATAGATGTTAGATGTTAATGCACTGGTTCGTCTTTATCTCTTACTTTTTACTGGGGATTTGGACGTGGTTAGTGTTGTGTCACAGGTTTGAATCGTAAGCCTAACTGAGTGAATGTTGAAACAATGACAATGTCCCTGTGGCATTCAGGTTGATCATATATGCATCCCTAATCTGCGACTCGCTTCCTGGGACCCGAGTTACATTAATAGAACATACGTAGTGCATAAAATATTGACAAGCAATCTCGTCCATCGAGCATTTCCTATGCTTCGCTATATACGCAATTCATTAGTAGGCGGTCTATGTCCTTGATGGGGGAAAAGGACATCTGAGCCCTGTGAATCCTACAGAACACATGTCAAAGCATGAATCCAATAGGTCGGACATCTTTTAATCCATTGGAGGGACTTTTAATACAATGTGGTTTAAACCTTCAAATTCATTCACTTTAGCACATTAGCACCAAGGACATCGCCCATACTAATAGTCCTGACAACGTGAGGCATAAGTACATTGGGGGAGATATAGCCTATACGCCTAGCTAGTCTTCAGTGAATTTACAAATGTAAGTCATACAAATGTAAGTAATTTTACCCTTCGCTGCAAAACAAAACTAAAAGAAACAAAATATTAACATTAACTGTTGTGAGTGCAACATGTAATTTCTTTTTGTAAGATGGCACTCTTGCGCTAGGCTCTCGTCACGCCTGCAGTTCGGATTGATCGGCCCGGCAATCAGCAATTAAGCCCCAGTGATCAGAGCACAGAGAGCTGAATGGAGGGAGGCGATTCGTGGGCAATAGAGAGGAGAGGAGAGGAGGGGAGAGAGGAGTTCTCTCTTCCGTCAGCCCCGGAAAGATTTCACTCATTTGAGGGGTGCGTTTGGCCTGGGGCTGGGCTCACTGGTGGAGGTTAACTCCAGCATAAATAAGCATCTTTGGACTCATTACAGGGATTAGAGAGTAATTCGCCTGCGAGGAAAGAGACTACTGCTGGGGTTTTGGTACAGTTTACCACAGTCTGATAGGGGCAAAGGCCCTGGAGATTACAGACAGACAGACGGGGGGGAGGGGGTGTTGGGAGAGAGTAAAAGAGAGAGAGCGAGCGAGAGAGAGAGAGAGCAGGCTGACTGTCAAATGTGTGCATGTTAGTCAATCAGAGCCCCTGGCTGCCCTCTTGATCTTTAGCATGTTGGGTTGCTGTAAAAAGGGATAATGGGAGTTATTTGACTGGACCTGTCTGGAGAGAAGTGTGCACACTGTTATAACTTTGCCTCATCTCTCTCTCTCTCTCTCTCCTCCACTTAGCTAAATAAATACCCAAGAGGTAGCACTCTATCAATTTTAATGATGTTGAAGTAGAATTTAGGCACAAAATACACAACAAATGCTAATTTGGTCATGATGAGAGGCATCAGAAATTCCTCCACATTATTTATTCAGCTGACTTTCTGCATTTTTTATCAGAACAAATATTCCCATTTCAACACGCAAGCACACACAGAAATTGCAGCATAAATCAACATGTTCCTTCGTCAAATATATGCTCTGTGTGGTTCTCTGCAGTCAGTCGAGTGCGCCAAAGACAAATTGTTCTGTCCAAAGTCCGGCCGGACAAAGAGAAGGTCCAAAGCATTGTCAATATATGCACGCATACATTAAACATGGGCGCTCAATGTGTGTTCACAAAACAGACATCATACAGAGTGCGGCCCAGTTAAACATACTCAGACATGCCTTTGTGTAAACCTAGCGCAAAAAATTAAAAATAAAAAGATAACGTAATTTGTTGTGTGATAACTTATTTTGCTATTGAAGTTGAATTGTATGTTCATTCATCGTGACGTGTGCTACAAAGTATTTGCTGCCATTTTAATTTGAGAGAACATGTTATATTATTATATAAATAGAAGTATTACTTGTATTAATTATATTTGATTTCATTTCCTTCCTCCACCCACGCCTCCACCCTCACCGACTGGATCTGCCCCGTCTCCTCGCCACAACGCGGGCAGGTGAGGCACAGCTCGGCGATGGCGTGGCTCTTGATGCAGTAGTAGCAGTACACATGCCCGCAGCCCGCCGTGTGTGGCATGGTGGGCCACTCGCCACAGAAACCACACTCCGTCCGTGCCCCCGAGTCATCCCCCGCCCCGCCTGCTCCGACGCTCTCCCTGCCGAACGCGAGCGAACGCGCGGCGGCTTTCACTTTCCCGGTGTTGACCAGCGGCAGCAAGAAGATGAGGAACTCGGCGAACCCGTGCCACAGGAGCTCCCTGTTCAGGTACTGGTACGTTCCTTCCCGGGACGTGCTGGCCTTGCTGAAAACAGTCCGGGCTCCCACAATTCTCTCTGCTAACGTGGGGTGGAGCCCCTTCCTCAGGAAGATAAGGAAGTTGATGAGGCCGGCGATCTGCGCAATACCGGATGCCAACATCAGTGCGCGCCGGAGAGTCTGGCGGAGCCGGCCACTGTCCCCTCCGGCCTGGGGCCCCCCTAGACCCAGGGACAGGAGGCTGTGGGTTCGCTCCTGGAGCCAGCGGGGGCCTACCGTGAGCAAGGCCAGCCCTAGCTTTTGTGCCCGGGACAGGGGTGTGTAGGCGCCGGAGGGGGAGGCGTTGTGGTAGCGCAGGCTCAGGAGAGACTGGCCCACTGTGGCGCTGTTGGAGTAGACAGTGAACCTCCACAGAAGCAGCTGCAACAGAGCTCGCAGCTCCGGCTCCGCGGGAGTGAGCAGCCCCGGGCGGAGGTTCTGAAAGCACTGGGAGAAACGGGACCACAGCAGCTGCTCCAGAGACGAGTCCAGCTCATAGGCGTCCAGCTGGTTGATGCGCAGCACTGGGACCTGAGGGTCCATACCGGAACCGGAACCAGAGGCTCCAACCGTCTCCACCGGGGACTCCTCATTCCCCCGACCCGCTGGAACAGAAAGGTGTTGACAAGTTGAACTTTAGAACACTTAGTATAGCCTGCATATAATACTATATATTATATAATATAAATATACATATACATACACTTACACATACATACACATATATATATATATATAATACTGCATTTAAATGAGATTCAACAACAATAAAACAACTGCACCATAAGTGTACCAAATACAATGTTGCCTATGTAAGCCGTTAAAGATAGGGTCAGCAATCCTGGGCACAGAAAACAAAAACACCGGCCATATGTCATAGCGTGCTCCGCCCCCCAAACTGGACACACATTGTCAAGGTTGAGATAGTGTTGCGTGGCGCGTTCTGCACCACTTTGTTTGTGTTCCCATTTACATTTATGTTGAGAAACACCTGATTATTTACCGGCCAGCTAGCGGACCGCAACTATACAGTATAGACAGTGACAAAACATTTATTATCTTACAATTGCCGATTCCACCTCTAAAGCTTTTAAATTAGAGAAATGTTTATTATGCTATCTTATGCTACAATTACTGAAGGCTGAAAATAAATGTGGGGCTGAAAACTAGGCTATTACAAAAGGACAGCTCGGGTTGTAGTTCAGATGAAGCCTCGCTGCAAAGTGGGCTCGGAGGTGAGGCCCATCCTGTTAGGAAGGTTATTTTGTGCATATAGCGGAGCGAAAATCACTTTTCACATGTAAAAGCCGTCCTTAATGCAACCTTTGAGCCACGCAATGCAGTGGAGCAGGGGGCCTTTAGACTGCTTGCTCTAGTATAAACACGCGTGCACACACGCACACACACTCACTCACTCACATATGCACGCACCCTCACACACACACACACACACAAGCAACGATGCCCAGAGGTTTCTTAGTGTCTGCTCCCTCCAGAGATTGGGGATGTGTACAAATCACATCAGCAGGGATTAGGCTAACGGCACAGTCTCCGGTACAGCGTAAACATCTGCCAAATGTGGAACTACTTCTACCCCCCCCCCCCCCCTCCCATTCCACCCCGACCTCTAAAGACGACTCCATATGGGATCTCGCCATTGTGACGTCTGGGCTACTTATCGCTGCATACGCTGCTAAATGCTTCCAGTTCCCCGGCATTATCTGCCCTTTCCCTCAAATGAAACGGTTAAGAATTGGAGGGCTAACTAACAGCGAGAGATAGAGAGACAGAGGAACAGAGAGAGAGAGAGTGGGAGAGACAGAGTGGCCTATTTTGACAGTGGCTTTTGTGTCCTGTTGAACCGGATTTGTCACAAGGCTTTAAGAGAGATTTCAGCAGGGTAAATATGGCAGTTTTGACAGTAAGAGTGAGAGATGATGGTCACTTTAGACCTTTCATAAAAAGGGGAATTTATTTTATTTTATAAAAAACATTTAAAAAGAAGGCGGCAATGCTTGAGGTTTATTGCCATATGCGGGACCATCATGGGTATTCACGATGTTTCAATAGAGCCGGGTCTACACCAACCAGCCAAGGTAGAATTAGCAAATGAATGAGAACAGAATGAATTCACACTGAAGTAAGCAGGTGTGACAAATTCTTTGAGCTGCGTTTCAAATGCCGCAATGTTCAGAGAGAGGGAGAGAGGAAACAGGGCTATGACGGAAGTAAAGTTTGGATTAAAAACTGAGCGGTAGTCTGAATGTGAATGTTAACCAACAGACGGGCTTAAATAGACAGGCTCCGTTTCTTTTAGTTTGATACGAAAGTTTCTCCTTCAAGGAAAAATAAAAAAATAAAACACAGATTAATATGTCCCTAGGTGTGTGCGTGCATACGTGTATGGGTATGCTTGTGTCAAGCGTAACCATCATCCACCCTGAGCTTTAATACAGAGCTAAACTAATCCATCAGTCCATAGATCCATCCACACACATTCTCTCTCTCTCTCTCTCTCTCTCTCTCTCTCTCTCTCTCTCTCTCTCACTCTC
>JAODLL010000013.1:1379984-1394278 GCA_026546735.1 Forbesichthys agassizii
ATGTAAAACATGCAGGGTGCGGCCCTCCAGGACCAAAGTGGAATAACCTTGACGCTGCGGTTAGGTGTAGGGGCTAACTATGCGTGAATAGGAGACATATATTCATGTTGAATTATTTTTTCTTCTCTCTTTTCCCATCTCTTATCTTCTCTCAACTATTGCATTTTTATTTTCTTGTTTTCTTGGCATCTCAGTTGCCTTTTCCCTCAACTGAGTGCGGCAACTGCAGCTACAGCTCATGTCAGTTACTGTGTGCCCACCAGGCGTTAGTCTCAGATGAACCCGGCTAATCCCTGGTTAAACCAACCTGCAGTGAACCAATGAAACCAACAGTAACTGGCGCTCTGTCATTAGTTGTAAAAAGCCCTCGTTCTGATCCAGATTAAGACGGGATTAACATGGATGAGGCCCATCTGAGTTTTAGACTGGGTTTAACTCTCTAAGCCTCTCCCCGTCTAAAGATGAGCTACTGTAGCTGGCTCAGTGTAACACCGGGATTAATACTGGTTTCACTCCTCCTCCTCTCAAACAGAGTTACTGTAGAAGACTATGCCATTGTTTATCATGGAAATAAATGAGTTAGGGCATACTCAGTTAAACCGTGCCCGAGCTTGTTTGACCCCAAACTCCGGTTCATCTGACTAGTGTGATGGCTCGGGCGCGGTACGCATCAGTGTGATTGCAAACGTGCCTAAGGACGGAACTGAAGTCACCGACGAGGCAGTTGCTTCATTACAAACAGCATGGCGGTAAAGGGAACACTTTGGTCTACGGCAGAAGTGCAATGTTTTTTGGAAATCCGGGCAGACGATAGTATTCAGGAGCAACTGGATACAACACATAAGAACTATCTACTTTCTCGTGGGTATCAAATAACCACGTGAGCAAAGTGTGGGTAAAATTTGAAAAATATGCGTGCTCAGTATCTGAAGGCACTCCGTAAATCTGGTAGCTCGTCGGACATATTCCAGTGGAACGATTATATGGACTAAATAATTGGCCTGAAACCAAAATTAGTCAACGGAATGTTTTGGAGCAAGCGTGCCCTGGACCTGAATGTTAACTGCAGTGTGAGTGCAGGCCAGCGGGGGACTGGGGACGGGGGGCAAGACCCGGTTCATGGCAACTAGGCCAAGTGTGAGTACGCTCTTAGTCTGTGACCATGACATCATAGGTGACCTGTGACCTGTGCTGCTAGGCTGAGGAGTGCGAGAGGCTGATCAGCGAGCAGGAGTCTGAGATTCAAGGCCTGTGCCAAAAGCTGAAGCAAACACAGGCGGCGCTAGAGGAGGCCACCGCGTGGACCCAGGGTCACGCAGAGACAG
The DNA here is from genome assembly GCA_026546735.1 of Forbesichthys agassizii. Lineage (NCBI taxonomy): Eukaryota > Metazoa > Chordata > Actinopteri > Percopsiformes > Amblyopsidae > Forbesichthys > Forbesichthys agassizii. The sequence continues at coordinate 1,381,310 of JAODLL010000013.1, forward strand.
CAGCCATGTTTAAGCAGAGGTACCTGTCTGCCATGGAGAACCTGCAGGTGCTACAGGGACAGCTGGAGAACCTTGGAGAGGAGCTAAGCTATTCACAGCAGCAGGTACAATATACCGCACTTGTTTTAAACCCTTGTTTCTGTAGCTGCCTAGAGAATCGTTGTGCTCCCACTTACTGGAATAAAAATAATGCACTGTTTACGTTTATCGTTATTTTCTATGATAGCCATAGTTTCTCAAAAACATAGGTATAACATCTACAAATCTTATCAACAACTCATTCAGTATGCATTCAAATTGCATCTCAAATTGCACAATGCAAATGAAGTAATTTCAGAATACATTTGGGATTAAAACATTAAAATACGTCAGGCCGAGGAGTTAATAGAGGTAAGAAACTCACATACTTGAATTAATTATTAAATAAACAGTTTAAGTAAGCTTTAACCTTGCTCTGCTTCCTCCGGCCAGTAAATTGCACACTATTGGTTTGAGCGCTAAATTATAACCTAAGTATGCTATTTTTCTCTGGCAGCTGAGAGAGTCCCAGGCAGCAAGTCATTTAGTCAGGACCCACCTAGCAGAGATGGAGGGGCGGTACCAGGAGAAGGTCAGCCAATGGGAGAAGTCAGAAGCTGCTCTGGACGGCCTAGCAAAAGAGCTCCAGGCCAATCAGAATCTAATGACGGAGAGCCAGGAGAAAGTGACCCAGTATAAGGCCCTTATGGTGACACTGACTGAACAAGGGGATGTGCTCAAACAACAGGTCAGAACACACACACACACACACACACACACACACACACACACACACACACACACACACAATGGTGATATACTATCTGGGAACAGGCAAACTTGAATAGCTTATGATGTCTTCTTTATTATTAAAATTATGTTTGTATGCGATGTCATAACAAATTAGTTTTCAGTGCGGTTAATCAAACAAACCATAACCTTATTTTAAGGACATAGTTTTTGGTCGATCCTTACCGTGAATCTTTGACTATGTAGGAACGGTTTGGCATTATTATGTGTGTCACAAGTGTCACATGGCCGACGGTGAGCCCAACCCTGAAAATGAGTGTGTGTGCACCCATGTGTGTCACATAATCTTTTCTCCTTTTCTTCCTGTTTCATATTTACAACGTCTGGCAACAAATGAATCATCTTTATTACGGAGAAATTTAATTTGGATGAACTTAACTGCTGCCGCCAAGGTCAGACGGGCGGAATGTCATTTTAATCCAATCAACTTTAATCTGTTGGTTATAAAAGAGTTAGGTCGTTGAAGAATGGCTGTATCTCAGGCCCTTTATTACATTGGCTAATGACTTTGATTGTGAGGCGCCTATCAAGAGGTTAGCAGTTCTCGGGGAGCTTCACGACCCGCTAATTCTCTACCTCAAACCACTGTCGGCTGTGCTCACCCAACACGTGCCTTCTTCCCAGGGCGAGAGCCTGACGTAACCTAGAAGAAGGGAAATATATCTCAAATATAAACATAACATAAACAAGTAGTTGCAGTCGATAGCGTGCGGGAATTTTACAAACTGAGATTTGATTTATTTTCAGAAGCCTGGCAGCAGTACGCCTGAATTACGTTTTTTTTTCCTTCTCCATTGACCAGCATGGACTCGACTACTAGTAATTGTCTATGCCGTGTGCTGTCAGGGGCAAGGGGCAGCAAGCTCTCTCAGCTCACAATTACAAGTGAAACCTCTGCTTGCAAGTAGTAGTTATTATTTTAGAATAAATTGAATTGTAGCACCCAGGATAGTTCATAGCTAGTAGTACCAGATAATAATCAGAAAAAATGAAAAGGCTGCAATGACATTTTGCACTAAGATGTTCATGGTGTGGTTGCCCGTTAAGATGCCCTTACACTTGTCCCATGTCATTTACATAAGTACTTTGTGTGCGCTTGTCTCGGTTGACAGTGCTAAGAGGTATTGGTATTGTATTATATATATGGCCTCCAAAACACCGCAGTTATGCCAGCATCAACAGTTGGGGTGGAGATTTGGGGGTTCTTTAGATGTATGTGCTCTATGATAGAATAAATGAAAGACACTACAAAGATATTATTATTATTATTATTATTATTATTATTATTATTATTATTATTATTGTGTATTTATTTATGTTTATTAAATAGGTAATTGTGCTGATTTCTTGCATCAGAAATAATTTCACGTCAGAAGGCATGATTCATAACTAGGCTATGTCTGAATCAAGTGTGGTTTTCATCTCGCTAATCAAATACATTTTCTATTTGTGGAACAAATACTGTGGTAGAGAACTGATTTCCTTTCTTCCTCTGCACACAGAAGCTTAAGTTTGAGACGGATCTGAGGCAATATCAACAGACTCATTCACATTCTGATGAGGACTACCTTGGTCTGCTGAAACACCGACAACAGCTCCAACAGGTAAGGTTAGAACACGTTCACTGGAGCTGTTGTATTTAGGTTTATAGACAGTTTAGTGCTATAGTCACATTTTATTCAGATTCATATTTATTCAGATTATCTTTACAATCACAAAGAGCATTGTTCATATTGTATGTCATGTTGTATATTTAATAAATACACAATTACACATTGTTTTGTGTGTGTGTGTGTGTGTGTGTGTGTTTCAGTGCTGTATAGAGCAGGCAGAATGCCTCGCGGAGTGTGAAAGGACTATTCTTCATCTGAAAAAAGAGCTGGAACAACAGTAATATCCATCAATAATATTCTATCTTTCCATTGTCTGTTCCTTCACATTAGTTACTAGGAATGACTTGACTTAATCTGCGTTATTCTCAAAACACTACTAGTGTTGTGTGTCTACAATTAAGTTCCCAATCAGATACTCGAGCCAACTACACACACTACACACACAGGTCCCAGGAGAAGGCGGGCCTAGAGGGAAGCCTGGCTGCCTCCCACCATACGCAGTTGGCCACCTGCAGCCAGCTCAAACAGGAAGTGGCAGACCTGGAGCAGGAAGTGACCCGCGTGCTGCTGGAACTGGACAACATCAGCAAGGAGAAGACTCAATTTGAGCAGGTGGGGTTAAAATGTAGATATGTATAAATAAATAAAATTAAAAGTCGTTATTTAGTAGCATTATCATATACAGTATTGCTAGCATCAGTAAGCAGTTAATAACATTTCTGTGGACCAGTTATGATTGATATACCTATTGGTATTGCTTTTAATATATATTTGTATCTATTTAATTTTATATATTTACATGTTTTGTTTTATTTGCATTCCAACAATTTCCACAGCCCAATATTTCAGATGCGTACAAGCACGAACCCTTGCCTGCCAAAAGACAGATTTGCCTTACCATTAATTAAAGCGGCTAACACTGTGGAGGCTGGTGCGATTGACTCCAATTAAGAGCTCAATGGGACCCTAAATATTCAAATTAGTCAGCGTGGTGACGGTGCCCTGGCATAGTGCCAACATAGCTGGCAGTCATAGACATATCACTCTCCTGTGTGTGTGTGTGTGCATGCATGAATTAATTTGCGTGCCCTCTGGCACATACACGTGTTACAAGTGTCATACCCAGTAAGATCACACACATGCATGTACCAGCATGCACACACGCACACACACACACACACACACACACAGAGCAAGAATGTTTCAGTACTGTCAGTTCCCGTCCGTCTCGTCACTCGTCCTCCCTGCGGAACATTCCATAATGAGTCTGTGTCATGTCAGCTATGGTGTATTGAAATGTCCGATGCTCATATGCATATAATTAGCCTCCGTCACCACCATGCACATGTGCCTACGTGATGTGCTGTGCATGCATACTGACTCTTGCAGATATATTTATACTGTATATTACAACCCTTAACAGCTATACAGTATAATAATAATAATAATAATAATAATAATAATAATAATATACTGTGTGTGTGTGTGTGTGTGTGTATGTATATATATATATATATATACAGTATATACTGTGTATATATTTATACACCGTATATTATTTTTTAAAATAGTATTTATAATTAGAAACTATAAATGTTATTCTAATAAAATAATAATTATTTGTATTATTATTGTTAGTATTAGTATTATTAAAATGATTCTATTCTCTACAGAGCATAGTCAATGTACAGTACAAGTTCTTTCCTCCGTTTAAAGTATACATTAAATTAACGGAGCGTGAGAGCTCTCACAAGCGCCGTATATTTGTTTGTTTTTAATGTGCTTTTTACGGCTGTTGTTAGATGCTACACGTGCGCGACGCGCTTCTCCACCAGTCAGAGGAGGACCTGGTTGAAGCCAGGCAGGAGACAATAAGGCTGAGCGGGGAAGTGCAGGAGCAGCGGGAGGAGGTGCGGAGGCTTCGGGAGGAGCTGCAGAAGGAGGCCGGGGCCCTCAGGGAGAACCAGCATCTGAGGGCCCATGTCACACAGCTGAAAAAAGAGCTGGAGGAGTTGTACTGCAAACACCGGCTCACAGGTACAAGCCACCCTTCTACTATTGGTCAAGTCGCTGGCCAATCATCCAACTCTCCTAACACAGTGCACATAATGCATATCATTACATACACTTTTATATATTTTATATGACATTAAAGTGAGTCGCTTAACTTTCTTTAAAGCTGCATATGACTGGTGGTGTCTGGTCATGGAACATGGAGCTTTTTCCGTTTCAAAGTTATAATTCTTTCAAACTTTTAATTGTTTCCTCCACTGTAGCTGCAGAAGTCATCTGAAGCATAGCTTTGTCTGTGGTAGTGAGCCAGAAACCAGAACCTACTGTTATTTTTAACAATTGTACCATCCAGTCCAAGGGGTCATATGTGATACTGTTAGTTTAACTGGGCCTTTGGAAAAACAGCAATTAAATGTAATCTTATAAGTCATTATTATCAGTTATAAATAATGCCATACACTCACTATTTTGTATCTTTCACTAGTTTTTTTTTTGTTTGGTCTGGAAAGACTGAAAATGGTGGTTTGGTTTCTAGCTTTCTGAACCCAATGTTAACACAGACACAACCTGGAAAGATGTTTGATTTAATGGTGCATTGCTGTAAGGTAATGGTGTGTGTGTGCGTGTGCGTGTGCGTGTGTGTGTGTGTGTGAGCAGGATATGGTGGCCTTTGTAGTTGTGGCAGTGCAGGAATGGTGATGGCCAGGTCTCTCTGGGCACAGAAACGTCTCATTAAGAATTAACGTACACATCCACGGTCACGCAGAGCGACCACCGCGCGCGCGCACACACACACGCACGCACATCGCTGTTTCTCCAAATCCCACAGCTTTAATTAGCTCGCACACACACACACACACGCACACACACACACACACACACACACACACACACACACAGACACACACATACACGCGCTCTGAGGTACACGAATGCACCCGCAATCACCTATTGTCCGCAGAGAGATGAATCTGAGGTCTCGCCGCGTGGCAGACAGTGGCTGGCTTGCTCCCTGAACATTGCTCATTAACAAGATAGAGACAGAGGGACAGTACGGCCAAGCTCACCCTTTGTCTGCGCTTAAAAAAAAAAAAAATAAAGGACAGAATGAAAAGAAAATGGAAAGAAGCAACGCACCCCCTCACCGCAGCGCTCCACACACGACCACGCATTATCCTGCTTTTACCTTTGGTAAACAGCAGCCGACGACGTCAAGCCTATTGTAACGAGTGCGGCATAATACAGATTGGTTTATAATAACAAAAAGGACATTATTTACCTGGATATAGCTGTGACTTGAATGCAACGGCTTCAGGAGTCGGGTGCAACAATTATGGGCAGGAAAAAATGGGCCTGTTTATTAACATGAAGCTTTTGTTGTGGTGCTCCCGTCGTTACAGCGGCCATCCAGGTTTGTAGCCCGGTAACATGAAACTCAGCTCGCCCTCGCATCAACGAACGAGACTTCATTTCACATTCTCGGATGCCGAGCGCAAATCTAATCTAACATCGTTGATGCCAGGCACACATTACATACATAAATGCTGTTCACTTAACGAACATCTGACACATTTGATTCTAACTTTTTAAAAACAAAACTAAACAAAACAAAACAAATAATAAACAAATCAACTGTTTATTCTTAATTAAAATTGTGATGGATGTGAAAGCGGCCCTATGGCCAAGGAGAGGGTGCATCAGAGCGAGGAAGGAGGGGTGAGCCGGGATGACTCGGGATTCAGGGAAAGTGACATAGATGAGATTGAAGCGCCGTGCGGCTAGCAGACTCAATCACACGCTGACAGCGGAGGGTGACGAGACATGTGACAAGGGGGTTATTAAAAGAAAAGGGGGAAAAAAAAGAAAGAATTTGGCTCAGACTTCGGGCGCAAAAACGTAAAACTTCTGCTACGGTTGCAGAGACTCAAAGAGAGACTACCGCTACATTGAAATAGAGTGACGGTGTTAGTTTTGCATTTTGTAATAAAGAACTACTTATATACATTTATTGCAAGGTGCATATTGCACATCATTCATATCACGATGCATTCATTTGTACTTGGATATGAGCAATTCTTATTAGAAGTTTGTCCATGGCTGACAGAATTAACAATGCTATTTCTTTCCTCTGTTAAATGTGTGTGAAGCTCTCTGAGCCTGGCAAATGTAATTAAAGATGTAAACAAACCTGTTGAAACAGTGGGCCATTCCGCTGATTATGGAATGGCAGCTACTTGCTTCAAGAGAAGATTGGACTGACTCAATTTATATCTTCCTTTTTTATCTTTTTGTTTTAATCTTTTTTTTTTTTAATAGAAAAATTACTTTCCGTTATCTGTGATTGATTGGTTTATTAATTTTCTGCAAATATTGCATTAACGTTATATTCTAAACTATTTCACTGGGTGACTGTGAAGCTAAATCACTTTTGCCGCTGTGAAACAGGGGTGCTGAAAGTTTCATTAAAATACGAGATGACAGTAAATAATATAACACACAGCATAAAGAAAAGACAATATCCATATTGCCCCACTTCCACAAACACAGAAATGTGATATTATCACCTCTCCGCGTTGCTGACACGCATCTGTCTAAAGATGATGAAATCATCACTGCGTGCGTGTTGAAAGAGGGGGTGTGCACACACTCGCGCAGACATGACGTGCACGCATGCACAGGCCTCTCTCCACCTCCATTACTAGCTATAATCCCATTTCACACTCTATCGATCCCCAAAACTGTTGTTCACCGGAACCAGCAGCAAACAGCAGCATTCCTCCTCCTCATCTCCCCTCCATTGTTCTTTATTACCAAAAGACCCCCCCCCCCTGCCCTCCCCTATCTCTCTGCACAAACCCAACCCCACCGAAATATGAATTATAAATGTATGGCTAATAAAAGATAAGGGGAGGGGGGAAGAGAGAGAAAGAGGGAGAGTGAGAGAGAGAGAGAGAGAGAGAGGGGCAGGATGAGCGAGGTAGAGAGAAGGGGCTGGTAGAAACATCAGAGAAAATGACTCCTTTACAAGAGTCTATTGATCAGTTTCTATCAAAGCGGGATGTCTGACATGAGATTACCTGGCAGTTTGAGCATTAGGTGCCGTGTGTTATAGCCTGGGGCCCTTGTACCGCTGCCAGACGATTGTAAATAAAGCGGCGAGGAGAGGGAGCGAGAGAGCAAAGTGTGTCGGCCGTCTGTGCGTATGTGTGCTCACGTTACAGTAGTTTTTTATTTTTTGTGTGGCGGGGTCATGGGTGTGTTTACACGGGTGTGTTATTCTCATACATGTTGCGGCTCGGTGCGCCCACACCCTTTGGCTAGCGCCCAGGAGCCGTGTTGTAAGCCGGCGAAATTTCACAAAGACACATGGAGAGTCTGGGGTCTCTTGGAGGCTTCGGCACGCTCTCCCCGGACTCACCTCAGCCTACTTACAATCCCCCAACACCCCTATCCCACCACCACCTCTCCCCCTCCTGAAAACAAGCCCCCAGGAAGCCCCTGTTGAAGCCTTATGGGGGCTTTTATGGGGTCCAGGGCCAGGCACAGCCCAGCGAGCATCCGCTGGTTCAAGGTTAGCGTGGGGTTTTAATCTCCCTCATGTTAAAGGTTAGCCATGAGAGCAGGGTAATCTGATGGCAGATCTGTGATTACGGCCCGACGCCATGTGCCGCACGAGCTTTGAACCTCATCTGAAGACGTCGGCGATGAAGAAAGGCTATCCGATTATAGACTAATGTCATCCCTTAAGTTGTGAAGCCAGTATAAAGGTTTCCAAAGTGACAGAGAAGGTGAATGAAGGATACCTCCGTTCTTACTCTGTGGACCGATAGCATCACTTTAGCGGGAGAACCTTTTCAAAGGTCCGGAGGCTTTACAAGAGAACGGTGGGAAACTATTTAAGGAAGGCCCGCACAGACCCTGGGTTACCCACTAATGTTCTGACTGGGCCTGTGAAGCCAGTATCAATCCTTGGCAATAAAGAGGTGCCGTATCTCCAGCTTCACAGCCACTACGAGGAATTTAAGAAAGCCGGAGATCGGAGGTCAGAAAAAAAAATATGTAGGTGTGCAAGTTTTTTTTTTCACACAAATACAATTCTGCTATTAAGCTTTTAGTTTAAAGTTCTAAGTGTCTTGTGTGTTTGGGTTGTCAGTCTGTCTATAACAACAGCTTACAAATGTTTTGTGTGCGTGTCTACGTATGAATCTCCACCGGTGTACACTAGTGTGTCTAATCAGGCCTATGCAGCTAATTGCTCTCCTCATGCCCTGGCTCTCCTCATGCCCTGCCTCGGTGGGCAGTGGCACAAGGTCATAATGGTGCCTTGAATGAGGTTTTGACCCCCAGCTCAGGTTGTATTGATTATTTAGATTCATAAAATATGGGTTGGGAGGAGGGGGGACTTTATGTTGTGTTTTTTTTACCTTTAGTTTAAGTAAAATAGCAAAGGTGGAGCAAAACGTATTAAATAAAATAAATAAATAAAACGGTTGGGTGCATCATTAAATATTTAGCGATTCCAGTTACCTCTTCAATTTTCCTAGGGCTTCAGTTTACATTTACACTGTTTGGATGCTGCACACACATAAATTAATCATGGATTCATAAAGCTCGGGTGGTTTATTCTCTTCTTTTTTTTCTCACAAAAAATCTTTCCTTTCTCTGTTTCAACATCTGTCCACCTTCATGTTTTGTCCCAAAACTGACACCATTATATAGTAGCTATTATGGGGGCACTAAAAACTTAAACGCAATAAACGAAATATACTTCCCCCACTTTAACAGCAAACATTGAATATTTTGTTATGTGCATATATATATATAAATAAATATTCAATTCTCACTAGCCTTCACCATCGATGGCTGCCAGTTTATGCTATATTCAATGAACACTGAATTACCGAAAAGGGGGTTTCAACAAAAGCGATGAAATAACATTGACTTATAAAACACCACAGCAGGAGGAATGAAAAGAGTCAAAGTTCTGGTTAAAGAACAAGGATGGGAAATCCAAGCTAACCAAGGTACCCACGTAGTGGTTTATTATGCATCCGCTCAATGTGCTAAACTAGTAAGTGTAGGACAATGGGGTTTTATTGCATGTAGATGGAGGAGACAGCTGAAAAGGGACTGTGATTGAAAAGCTGCGGTTGGCCAGTGAGCTCCACCAGTGAAATCTGCTCAAGGTAGAGAGTGCCATCTATTGACAGAGAGCGGTAACGCGTGCTTTTGTCTCCCACTGAAAAGGGCTGCTGCCCTGTCTGACTAAAGGGAGTGCGAGACGCCAGCTTCCTCCCTATCCACTGTGAAAGGCTTTTTAAATGCCTCTTCTGCGGCTGTCGCCTTTTTTCCCACTGTGAAGGTGACTCACAGTTCATGTGTTCCCACTCGTGCTCATACTCCACCGGAATCAATAATGACTTTTCTGTATGCATGTTTTGTAAATCATTGTAACCTTGGTCTGCTGAGAGAGGCGTTCATCATCCTCACGCATGCTGCGTATTGTTCTTTAAATAACGAAAACGGAACAGTTCATTAGATGAATATTGGCTTTATTCACGTGTGTTCCAACTGGGAATATATCATTTCTTTGTGCTATTTTGCATGACTCCATGCATGCGATTGCACAAGGCCTTCTCTTTTCTGAACCTGAGCCAGGTTGGTTTGAGTGAGAACAAAAAAGTGCAGCTTCCATTTTCTTTTTCTTTCTTCTTTCTTTCCTTTCCTCTCACTCACTCCTCTCTCTCTCTCTCTCTCTATCTCTCTCTCTCTCTCTCTCTCTTTATCTCTCTCTCTCAGTGGAGGAGCTGGGAGCCCGTACGACGGAGGCAAGTCAGATGGCAGATTGTCTGAGCGACGGAAAACTATCAGAGGAGCGTAGAAGGTAAGAAGGGAGGAAATTAAGGAGGAGAGGAATAGAGGGAATGAAAATAGGCTCCCTCTCCCATTTCCCAGAGTCCCTTGTGGAAGCTCGATAATCAAAAGCACGGATGATCCCTGACGTGCGTTGTACAGTAGGCTGTTTAATGGAACACGTGTTGAACAGAAACACCCGTTTTACGTAGTTAAGTGCCGTGCAGGACGCGTGTTTCTTTAGTCTAGTATCATGTATCATGGTCTACTTAATACATACGGTAGATATAACATTATAATAGCATTATGGCCTGGTCTACGGTCTGGTCGTGAAAGGTCATTGTTTAGAGGCCTAACCCCAGTTTGACCTCCTTTATCACCAGGGCTGCAGCAATGACATCAGCATTTAAGTGTCACCCAGTAATGTGTGTGTGTGTGTGCGTGTGTGCGTGCGTGTGTGTGTTTGCATTCACATGCATAGTTGTGGTCGCGACTAGGGTTTCAGCATGACCTCACAGTCGCAGTCTGGGAGTTTCTCGGTAAACCTAGGCCATGGAATATTTTCTGACAATTTAAAACCCTCGGCACAGAGTTTTTAAAAAAATTTTTTATAGGTAACATTAAATATTATTACAGTTTATTACGTTTAAACCAATTTTAGAGGCTGGATGGTGAAACAATTATTGCATCTGCGTATTATCCCCATTTGCAAAAACCAGCCTGTTTACTGTTAACCAAGTATTATCTAATAACTATTGAGACATGAAAGGTTTTTTTATGCAACAGCGCTGCAATAATGGCTTCCATCTGTGGCTTGCGGAAAGTCCCCCGTTCTCTGTACAGGATACCTCTCTACTCAACCGATCCTGTTCATCTCCTCTCCGCCCCGTCCTTTTAATCACATCGTGCCTCCTCTCCTCCGCGGTACGGCCGTTCAGACTCTTCCCCCTCTCTCTCCCCCTCCTCTCGTGTCCACGCCGCAACAGTCAACGTTGTCACGGTGTTCATTTAGGTGTGTGTGAGGGTAAATATTTGTAGGGTACGCTAGTGTGCTATGCTCACACGTTAAGGGGGGAAAGCCTGTGAGTCACAAGCATTGGTCATGTCTTCTGGCCAAGCACCGTCCGCATATGATTTGAGTCGTTTATTTTGTTTTGCTAACCGTCTGGGATTACATTAACGTGTCTGTTCTCTGTGATCTGTGCGTGCTTGTATTTAACCATGTGATGTCACATCAGCAGAGGTCAAGAGCGCACGGGCGCGCGTGTGTGCGTGTACGTGTGTGCGTGAGCGTGTTCATGCGCGTGCGTGGTCGGGGGATTGGGGGGCGTGTCAAGGCTCAGTGAGCGTCCGATGGGAGGTTGAGGGGGAGGTTTGTGGAAATGGTAATCATTTGTCGCATTGATCCACGCGGGCAGGCGGAATACACAAAGTCTCTCTCTCTCTCGGGCACACACACACACGCACGCTAACTCACTTACACACACACTCACACTGGCGAGGCTAAAATAGACCCCCTTGTATTGATCCCCTTCACATCCCCTCAGCCCTGCTGCCACACACACACACACACACACAGTACTGATGTACAGTACAGTATTTCTGCTGACTCATCAACCAGGTCTACGTTAGATTTAATACAGTCTTAGTACTGCAATTAAAGCCTTACTTCATTTCTCCTGTGTAATCAAGATTATTAATTTGTGTTTGTGCAGCAGTAAGGCTTAGTTAAAGCCACATCTAAAGGTAAATGAAAACAGGATAAGACAGTAAACATGAACGCACCTCGTAATTGAGATGTGGGGTAATGGAAAATCACCCGACTGATTCTTATTGTTGTTCCTGCGTTATCGTGATGCACCGTTTCTTTCTCTGCACGTGCGTGTGTGTGGGTGTGTGCGTGTGCGTGCATGCATGGGTGCGTGCGTGCAGGGCACCGTTTGACAAGTTGGAGCGCGAGGTGCTGGAGCTAAGAAAGGCTCTGCAGAAATCTGTTGAACGCACACTGGAAGCCCAGAGGGAGAACCAGGGAGCTCAGGACCAGGTAAACACACATTGGAGGCCCAGAGGGAGAACCAGGGAGCTCAGGACCAGGTAAACACACACAGGAGGCCCAGAGGGATACACAGGGTGCTCAGGACCAGGTAAACACGCACTGGAGGCCCAGAGGGAGAACCAGGGAGCTCAGGACCAGGTAAACACACACAGGAGGCCCAGAGGGAGACACAGGGTGCTCAGGACCAGGTAAACACACACAGGAGGCCCAGAGGGAGACACAGGGTGCTCAGGACCAGGTAAACACACACATGACGCCCAGAGGGAGACCCATGGTGCTCAGGAGGCCTAGATGGAGACACAGAGTGCTCAGGAGGCCTAGAGGGATAACTGCCTGTCCCGTAGCCCATGCCCTCCTAGCCTTAAAGGTGAAGTCACGGATTCTGGAGAAAGATTGTTGAACTGGATCAAAACAAACACCTCTCCCTTCAAAGTCATATAATGTAGGGTGCTGCCTCCGAAGCTCCACTCCCCACATTGACCCACACATTACCAAGGCTTTGATGGCGATACGTGGTGCGGTCTGCACCACTTTGTTTAGATTTGTTTTAGGTACAAACACACACACACACACACACACACACACACACACACACACACACACACA
>JAODLL010000013.1:1394378-1416503 GCA_026546735.1 Forbesichthys agassizii
GTAGTGGGGCGGTGGAGTGGGGGGCAATGATGTACAAGTCTTATCGGGGGGGAAAAGCTGTGACGTATCTCTCCACCCGGTAAATGATTTTCCTTTCATGAAAGTGAGAGAAGGATGTATATCAATAAAGGCCCAGTGATCGCTGTGTGACAGCGTAGGGAATTGTCCCGCTGCGATGAAGCACTGCGAGAAGGGGGGGGGGGGGGGACACAGAAGAATATTCTAGCGGAAAAGCTGACATTTTTTTTTTACTGTGTTCAACTTCAGAAGAGTCAACAAATCACCAAAGGAGAGGAGGAATCAATCCTGTGCCAAACCTCCCCCTCTTCCTCCTCCCCATCAAAAAAACTCCTGGGCCAGATGAGGCTCAGCACAACTTTTGTTAGTTTGTGTAAGAGTGACGTGACAGAGTAAAAGTCTTACTTTTTGTATAACTTTTACTGGGCTTTTTATTAAAAAAAAAAATATATATATATATATATATATATACTGTATATTATGAGGGTTAAGTAAATTATTTGGTTAGAAGAAAGTACAGAAAAGGAGGGAAGGAACTAGAGAGTAAGAGAGATGAGCGTGCACAGATTATTTACAGATGCCCATTTGCCTTCCATGCTAACTTGAGCTTCTTGTGTCCTTGTTAGGCAGCTTAATGAAATGTTGCTTTATCAACTTGAGGGATGCTTGCTTGTAAGCCCCGTCTGTCTGTGCTGGGTTGGACAAATGAGCCCAGACAATGTCCTTCCTGCATAGCTAGCTAACGGATGTTCAGCCACGTAAAAAATACAGTAGTATTTCGTTTAGGTCCGCTTGCATAACCTGTGATTTTTAATTCATCCCCTCCCTCCCAATTAAGAAAGCGTCCAGCAAGCACAGGCGACTAGGAAAATTAAACATGTCCCCCTCAGTGGAGAGTTAATTACAAATGTCAACCTCTCAAGCTTTTTCATTTTCAATTTATATTACTCTCCTTGTATAGCACAAAATGTAGTGATATAGTGCTATAGGTCCACACACACACACAATACACTATATATATATGAAATAATTTGATACTAAGACACTGGCTCCACTGGAGTTAAGCTGAAGACCTCAGGATACTATTTGTGTATGTGTTGATACTTTCACACACACGCATACGCACACACACGCACACGCACACACACACACACACACACACAACCAACCCCATACACACAGCCAGGCATGTCTATGTCATCACTTTGTAATCACGGCATGTGTGCACGTGAACACGCACGCACACACACACCTCAACCAACAGATATAGAAGTGAACTGTATGGCTGTTCTTTAACTTTTTTTTTAAATCAATTTTTTATAGCTGCAAACACACATTGTAATCTGTCTATTTCCTTTTTATCTCACTTATTACAGTTTGGGCTGGCCCAGGTGCCATATAATTATTCTTCTTTACTTTAATTCTTTAATTTTTCCAGTCAAAACCACAATTTATCCCCAAACTATCCCCACCTTCAATTGTCCCTGTCAAAACATGAAACAACCTCAATTTGGCTCTTCTGTAATTGTGTTTTTTCGGGCGCCTAATCACTGAGGATGTGCGATTTGTTTTGCGTCACAGATGATTGTGTGTCAAATCGACCCCTTATGATCGCTCAAATTGCTTGTTTTTATGTTGAAATTTACACCGTAGCACGCTCCCTCATTCACTTGCTTCAAACCACCAGCGGAATACAAACCTCTTGAAATCTCCCATTTTGCATTTCTGTCTCAACAGGCATTAAAGCAGCTGTGGGAAAAATGAAATAAGCACATAATGGGGTGTTGGATAGTTAATCACCATGGCAGCTGTTGACTTTTGAAGAGATTTACGAGGAACTTGGAAATAGTTGTATTGGGTTGATTTGCCTGAATGTACGATTTGTCGGGCGGCGGGGGAACAGCGGGGCGGGGAGATCCAGAAGTTACTGATTCCAACCCCGCTAACTTCTCACCAAGTGTCGAGGTGTCCCTGAGCAAGGCACCTAACCCTGACCTAGCTTTCGGTGGATAGATGGCTCCTCGCACGGCTGACACCGTCATCGCTGTATGACTTTGTGTGCGAATGGGTGAATGTGAGGCTAAATTGTAAAGCGCTTCGAGTAGCCGGAAGGAAGGTTGGAAAAGCGCTGTGTAAATGGAGTCCATTTACCGTTCAAATAAGCTGAATGGTTAAACGTGGCTGCCTCAGTGTGACTGTGTCTTCTAGACGTACTGTATCTCTCTTGTCTCTCTCACTCTAGCTGAGTGCTGTGGGCGGAGAGAACAACCAACTGCGTCTGCAGCTTGAGGAAGAGAAGGCCGTGCGTAGACGAGTGGAGCGGCTGTTTTTACCTCCGCTGTCTTCCCTCCGCCCCGCCCACCAGCGTTGCTCATCCCCCAGTCGCCCCTCTTCTGCCTCCTCCTCTGCTCCTCCGGACTCCCCCCTCTCTTCCCGGCACCTCCAGCCCACCCTGGACTCAGGCCCCACGTCGGGGGACACCGGGCAGACGCTCGCCCGAGCAGAGCTGAGGGCCACTTGGCCGCAGAGGCCAGGCGAGGCCCAGGATTCGGGAGAGGCCTTCTGGAGCGTGCCAGGACAATAAGAAATAAGAGGGAGGGCAGACGTATATTTAAATGAGACACCCCCACTCCCCTTCCCGCCAGAGGACACAGAGAGTGACTCCTGATGGCCTCTTGACCTCCACATGCTTACCTGGGAGCCCATCCAGGATGAGGTTAATGTCCTGCAGATCGAGGTCAAGTTCCTGGATGTTTCTGCTCTAGAAAAAGTCCAAGCACTTTTAAAACAAAACATTCTACAATGTGAAATAAAAGCTTTATTCTGAAAATACTTTCATATATTATTGTAGCTCATTGCAGCTGATTACATCCTCTAAAATGTTGCATTCATTCCATAGGCTATTTTAACCAGCCTATGGCTAGTTTGTTATTGACCAGAAGGGGCACTGTTTAGAAGTGTCCTCGCCACCACCACACAAACAGACACGAACAACACTGTGACGTGTGTGTGTGTATGTGCAAGCGCGTGTGCAGTAAAACATGTATACCGCATGACACAGTATACAGTATTGAAATCCTAATCTCCAAGCAGGAGATACTTTAGAATAGTGTGCTGCTGTTGTATGGGTTGGTGTTGCTAGTGTGAGAACAGTGTTAGTTTTAACAACCTGTGGCCTGTACTACGAATAGAGTTCAACCTACTAAGATTTAACTCGGGGTTGTCAAGGAAAGTCAGAGTTAAGAAACTGCTTTCCGAAATTGGTGTTAAACAGTACTACAACTACTGTGATGATGTTGGTTAGCTGAGTCGGTGTTAACTTAATTTGAGTTTGTGCGCGTTCACATGAATGGGGCGCGGTCGGTAACGTAGGCCGAGGTTTTGTGTAAAGGCGCATGCTCAGCCCGCCCCCCTTGTGGTCGCGTTTTGAAGATAGGCCTATGTGTTTATATTCTTCTAAGCTTTTGCCAGTTACCTGAGAATGCATGAGCACGCAAAGCC
Source organism: Forbesichthys agassizii (assembly GCA_026546735.1). NCBI lineage: Eukaryota > Metazoa > Chordata > Actinopteri > Percopsiformes > Amblyopsidae > Forbesichthys > Forbesichthys agassizii. The sequence continues at coordinate 1,397,898 of JAODLL010000013.1, forward strand.
TATTTGATCTTTAGAATGCGTAATGTCCGAACACAACAAATGTGTACAGTAGCCTATCTTGCGTGCATGCTATGTTCCTTATGTTCACTATTAAAATGTGATTTCAAAAATGGCCCGGTTCTTCATTATCGCGGCGGACAAGGAATGCAAACTTTTTTTTCTCTATAATTTTGTCAAATTACATTTTATTTAGCCTAATAAAATACAGCATTTATGAATGCAAAAACTAAAACTGCTTTGATTTGATGACATCATTTTTTAATTGTGTAACTGCATGGGACATAAAATGGCATGCAGCTCTTATCCTATAACTGTTAATACATGTTTTAAGGTATATTTTAATAGCGGCGCTGCTCTGCTATAGGTATAATATTATCTAAAATAAACTATCAATTTGCAGTACAGGCATAATCTTTCGACACAACAGAACTTCAACAGAACTTTTCTTGACATATATATATATATATATATTGGCTTATAGGGTAATATTGAGTTAACCACAAAGATAAACTACTCAGAGCAGTTAAGAGATGCATTGTAAATTGTCATGCAGCATACAGTAGCTTGCACAAAACCTCTCCACCTTTATGGGTTACTCGGCAAGTTACACCTGACATCACAAAGTTATGGATAAGCCAGTTACCTTCCTTTGTAGTATAGGCCACAGGGTTAGCTTTACTCAGTGGTGCAAAGGAATAAGTCACTGAGGCAGACAAGGTTCCTCATAAGTGTCCTCATCCGAAGCTTCACCGACATTACTGTGTTTGTGTCCTTAGATGTCTCACTTGCACTGAACCACTACAGTATGTAACCATTTGGCACTAATAAACAGTATTATTCTGGGTACTCAGGGAACCGTCAAGGAAGATATACTGTATGACAGTGTTGGTTCTCACGGTAAATCTATCAGAATAATCAAACATAAATGAGTTAGTTATATCACGGTGACTAAAATAAGTACTGGTATAATTGTTTTGTTCATAAACACCATATACAACATTATCTGACACTGTTATTCTATAATAACAGTGAGATTCATACGTCCCTCTCTCAGCTGTGTCTTCACACCTGGCCATGCAATTTATAGTATATGTGGACAGTGTCCATATGTTCCTGCTGTATTACATTTACATGTGGAACTAAGGGTATCTATATTCATGTTTAAATCGAGTCTGTTCTGTCTGTCTGTTCATACAATATTAAAATGACATTAGTGTCACATACCTTCGTCTTTTTCATAATGTATTACATTTACATATAATTATGACATGCATTTCTGACTGCAGTGCTTCTTTACACCTAGATTATGTTTTGGTGTTTATTTGGTGGCTTTTCTATCACACGAGACGCGTGCAAGAAATGCTAAGTTATCACATTGTCTTTCACAGTCTCCCTCCGTCTGTTCTAGGGTTCTAGGCAGGGTATAGGTTTCCCTTATTCCTTAATCACTTCATTGTAGTGGTCAGTGGTCTCTCTCTTTCTCCTTACTTCCACTGGCCCTGTCTATATGCACTACTCTTGTACGATAGCTCATCATGCTATCACACATTCTAATGATGTCGAGCTGAACTGCTTATCCTTGTTAGCTTGGGTTCCCTCATTTGTGGTGTCACACATAAAACGATCCCTTTTTTTGTTTGACACACACACACACACACACACACACACACTCCCTTTTATTTCCTACAGACACACCAAGACACAAACGGCACAGTCATTAAAAATGGAACCAGGGGCTTTAAAAAAAACAAGAAAAAAAAACAACTCCCAGGACCAAAAAAAAAGTCAACGGCGCGGTGGTGAAAAGAGTCCCCCTGGAAACAATGAGAGGAATGATCATTTGTTGTTCTTGAAAACCCGGTGAGGTTTCACAAAGGTTAAGCTTCCCTTTGATGTGTTTTTAACTCGTTTCGGCACTACGGAGGGATTAGTCAGCCTCTCTCTCTCTCTCTCTCTCTCTCTCTCTCTCACACACACTCACACAAATAAAGGCCCTTAATTTCCACACCGTGAGCTCGCCTCGCACAAAGACAGAGTGCACAGTGCTGGCTCCTTCCTCTTCTCCTCCATCGCAGCTTCCTAACCTAATTTCATCAAATAAACGTGTGTGGTTCCTCACTGCTTTGTGTGGGCGGGCCCCTGCATGTGTGGTCCCCCTGAAAACGTGCGGTAAACCCACAAAATATTGCAAGTCAGTGTTTTCTTTCCATCCCATATTAGCAGTGGGTTGTTTGCAAACAATGTGGGCCCACAAAAGCAATATGTACAGTTTATGGTATACTGTATAATGTAAGCCTAGAGTGACGGAGTAGCACGGTGATTAGTGTTCTGCAAGCATTATTTTGGCCCCGTCTTATAGAGATGATTTGGATCACTCCACTATCGACTCCCCTGTATGTAAATATGCTTGTCCGGGTAAATAACCACACAAAGAGGCTGTGTTCATAGCCCATGTTGGGGACAAAGCTGCAGATAGATGCGATCTGATTTGCAAGTAATGTTTGTGTTTTAATAAAGCTACATGGATCTGCAAATGTGAACCGAATCGGTATGTACTGTGGATGTAGGCTACTCTCATGTAAAGGGCCAGTAAAAAGATCATAAAGATCAGTGGAAAATTTGAAACACCAGTTTGTTGTTAATTCATGGTATTTGTAGTTAATGTTGTCTTTAGACTTTTTGTTAACTTATTTTTAAGTTATTAAGGGGGATTTACAGCTGGGTTTGCAGAACAGATTAAGGCATTCTCTCATTATCGCTAAGGATTTGGATGGATTTGTTTATTAATCCGGTGCTTCTTGAGTTGTTGAATTGTTTCATTGTTAACAATGACATTTTTTTTTACTTGGCTCTCAACACTATTTTAAGGCAAGACCATTTGCATGTGTGTGGCCCCACTGACAGTCATCCTTTCAGCCCTGCTCTTGGCAAAGTCATGCTTATACTGCACCCATGAAACGATGACTGCCAGCATGGATCCCACATACTGCAATGCTTTACATTTCAATATGGCAGTGGAGGGTGCCAACAGCTATAATACCTTATTAGACTCTTAATTCCTAACATTAAATAGTAAAAGAAACATTAGTGCAAATAATATGCTGTTTTCTATGAAAGAGCAAATGATAAACAGTAGGCCTATATACTGTACTGAATGTAACACAGCCTTGAAAGTTCCTGTCAAAATAATTGTCAGTGTGCTGCTTGTCTCGCATTGACTGTTGGAAATACACAGTTCTTTGCTCTAATCGGTTAAGGGCAGATCATCTTTGACACTTGACTGCACTTTGACATTCCATACTGCACATAGCAACACCAGCTTGTGTTTGTGATATACCACCTGCAGACATGTAAGGCTACAAACCTACACGCAGTTTGAACAGTCGGGTGTCTGTGTTCATGTCTAATGCTAGGCCTTAATGGATGTAATCTCTCTCGTGTGCAGTCTGTGCTATGCCCCTGCTGGTCTGTCTAACTGTTGAGATGCAGATGGCAGCTGAGCGCCATGCTGTACGGAGAAGACCGTAAAATAAATACACAAAGTGTATAAACACAGTGGGGAAGACGGGAGGAACACACTGACAGACAGACGTCTGGGGTGAAACAATAAGCCGTGGCAGAGGGAGAAGTTGGGAGCTTGAGGGGAAAGGACGAGGATCGGGGAGGACGAGCGGGAAGGACGAGAAGGTGTTAAAATGGCGAGACGACGCTAAAGTGATGGGACAGGCAGGAGAAGGAAGGGTGAGAGACCAATGAGAGAGAGAGAGAGAGCTCTAAACTAGGAAGACGTCACCTGGGTTCAGTGTGAGAATTAAATAGAGAGGAAGAATGAAATGGGGGGGAAATAAAGGAATGAGCAACAATAATAGAAATGGCGCATCGAGGAAATTAAAGTGTGGCTGGAGCGCCGGGGAAGAGGAGGGGGTGAGCGAGACCCAAACTTAAGGAGCGAGACAGGTAAAAAAGACGCATTAGAGGGGAGGACGAGAGCGAAATGAGAGGGAACCGGGGAGATTTGGGGAGCGGTGGAGGAGGAGGAGAATATTGTCCTTATCGGCCCCTGGCAGGAAGGCCGCTCTCTAATGGGGCTGGTGTGAAGGGGAAATGAGCGCTAGGCCTGATGCTAGCTGATTAGCCATCGACTCAACCTCACATCAAAGCAAGACCGGTGGGGGGTGGTGGTGGTGGTGGGGGGGGGGGGGGTGTTGGCTGAAGGTGAGAGTCACTATCGGCTGTGCGGCTCGCCAGGGCGGTGGACTGAAATCACACTGCCACCCCAACACCCCTCTCCATCCCTCCTTCCTCTCTCTCTTTATGCCCCCCCCCCACACACACACACTCTGTCCAACACACACAGCCATTTTATTCAACCTTGAAAGGGAAGACAGCCCTGAATATGGACACCCTCTAAATGGGAGGAAGCAGGGTGGGAGGGGGGTGTGTGTGGGGGAGGGGAGTAAAATGGACAAAGATGCACAGGGAGGGGTGCACGTGAGTGAGGAGACAAAAGTGGGAAGAGAGAGAGAAGAAAGGGAATTGAGAAGAAGATGAGCGGGTGGGATGGGGGGGGGGAGTTGGGGGACAAATTGGCAGAGATCAGAAAGACTCATCACGTTCCATATTAGAGCAATAATGAAATTTACTTTCTGCTAATGTCATCTCGGGACAGCTCTGTTGGGTTTTCGCTCAGAGAAATTACTGGGGACCGGCGGACTGCGTCCGCCTCATTCGGCGGAGAGGCGTGCGCGTACTGTGCATGCATGTTGCGTGTGCGCGCGCGCGCGCGAGTGTGTGTTTATTTATGCGTTAACACACGGGCATGCTAACAGGACGACATGCGTACACTGCCATCAGTGGCTCTCTATTTGAAATTCAATATTCAGAGGGACCCATTTCCTTCTCTGTCCCAAACCCTGCAATCATCGCTGTCACACACACACACACACACACACACACATTCACAGAGCCATAATCATATTCATCATACTCAGCAGTGCCACCCCTATCTGACTTTCATTTTCTATCCGAAGGAGCCCCAATATGGCGTCTGATGACCTTCATTAGCATGTAGCACGCTGCGTTTCTACGTTTTTCTCACTGTCTGTCACTAAGCACATTTATTAGAGCGCCACCTTTTCTAATGCTTTGTCATAGCCTCTTGTGAATACAAGTTATCATCCATGTTTATTTTCGGTCTGTCATACACGAGTGGCGCTGTTTGTGTTGCTGGGTTTATCACAAATACACAGTAACATATTTCTACTGTACATTTCTGTCTTCACGGTTGTTTCTGCTTGACATTGTTTTATCTGTTTCGTCCTGGCTGTGTTATCTCTCTCTCTCTCTCTCTCTCTCTCTCTCTCTCTCTCTCTCTCTCTCTCTCTCTCTCTCTCTCTCTATGTCTCTCCAGCTTGCTCTCTAACATCTACATAACACACATACCGTAACACATACCCCCACCTCATGAAAAACACACATAGCCCTCCCCCTCTCTCTTTCTCACACACGCACGCGCACACCAAAACCTCGTAGAGCATTTTAGTGTTTTTCAGTTGTGAAGATTGTGCAGGGTATAACACGAAGAGCATGTGCCTGGTAATAGAAAAGTAAATGGCACATTTTTTCGTAAAAAAATCTACAGATCATAATTGAAGAAAAAACAAGTAAACTTAGATTAATAACCACTATAGGACTGAAATGGGTCAGATGGTATATAAAAGTATTTTGTCGGTTAAACTGAATTTTAGTTTTAGGGTATTTAAAAACAATTATCAGGAAATCTGTTTTATTTATAGGCAATGTGGGAAAATGATCAAAGAAAACTACCTTGCCAGGTTAACAGTCACTGAGAGCAAACAAAGATAAGATAGAAATCTGTGGCTTTCATGCAATGCTATACATATTTCCATCACAAATACATATATGTATATTTGAGAGCAGGAGAAATCATCTGTTGAATAGCCTACTTGTTAAAGTGCTGTCTAAAATGACTTATTATTTACTTTTATTATTACTTAATTATTTTTAAAACAACACCCATTGACTTGCAGGTGCTAAGTGCTAAGAGGTCCTTGGTTTTATCAACTTGTTCAATTGCCATGTCCAATTTAAAGCTGTGTATACTTAACCAAAATACACACAAACAAAATGTTTTATCTAACCATGACCATTACCTACACTATACAATTTGAAACATTGTAGTGACCATGAGTGAAACTAGAAACTTTAACCCCAACCAGAAGTGAACAATATACTTGCTCTAGGCATCTGTCACATTAAGGACATATTATTTACGTGGCTTGACCGGTTTTATTGCAAAACGCTTTCAGGAGAAACCCAATCACTTCAGCGTAGGATTCCGAACATATTTGAAACACTTCTATAAAATAATACAATAATAACAAGTAATTCATATAATAGTATGTAATTATAATAGAGTAATTGTTTGTAATTGTGTTGATTTATGGTGCAGCAAATTTCTTGCATCTTTATATTTTTCACTTATTCAGTGCTAAAATGTAGACTAACCAGAAAACCCCCAATGAAAGCCTCATCCTCTCCTCTCTTAATGTATTCCCTTTATCTAATAGTGAATCAACAGAGCCATGGCTTCTCACGTAGAGGAGAACTCTGCTGATACTGGAGGCAAGACACCACTGATCACTAAACTCACCCCCAAGCCTTTCACTCTGCAGAGGAACACCATAATCCGTTCCATCCAGGCCCCGAAGACCAGCAAAGCACCTATAAATACTGTCCCCGCTGCATCTGCACCGAAACCAAGTGTACTTTTGGATACACAAACAAAACAAGCTAGCGCCTTTGCAGGGAATCTAACAGAGGAGACGCCATCATTCCCACCGGACATAACTGAGTCCACAAGTGTCTCTAACCCAATCCCAGCACAGCAATCCTTCCATCAAAACACAACCTCAAACTCCACGCTCAATCCAGTAAATGCTCCAACTGAAAAGCTGCCGAAGTTGACGAGCGGAGAGCAGAAGCATAGTCTTGACAACAGCACCACTCCATTGACCTCTGACCCAGGATCACCGATCACCAAGCCTCAGTACGGACATCCAGATCCCCTCACCCAAGTGGATAAACCCCAGCATGAATCAAACCACGCACCAGAGACCGGTAAAACACCAAGAATTACTGTCCCCACTGCTACATTGGCAACAACACCAAGCATACTTTGTGATACACAAACAATACAAACTGGTGTCTTTGCAGGGAATCTGTCAGAGGAGGCTGCATCATTCCCAACTGACATATCTGAGCCCAAAAGTGTCTCTAAAGGAACCCCTGCACAGCAATTCGTCCAGCAAAGCACAACCTCAATTTCCACGCTCAGCCCTGTAAATGTCCAGACTGAAGAGCTGCCGAAATCGACCAGAGAGCAAAAACATAGTCCTGACTCAAGCTCAACTCCAGCGACCTCTGACCCAAGTTCACCCAGCACCAAGCCTCAGTATGGACATCCACATCCCCTCGCTCAAGAGGAGAAACCCCAGCTTGAAGCAAACCACGCACCTGAATTCACCCCAACGCTCAAAGCCTCCGCAGATGTTCCAGCAGCCCCGGAACAGAATGAAGAAAATGAGCAGGGAAGTGGAACGCAGTCTTCCATCACATCTCCTCTCCTCCCAGAGTCTGAAGACTCGACAGCGAGCAAAGCATCCTCCACGACCGTTCTGTCACCCAAACCTTTGGCAAGACAAGGGAGCAGGACGCGCCTGCCTACCGGACTGACCTCGATGTTTGAGTCCAGTGGTCCGTCCCTTCCTTCCCAGCGTGCCGTCGCGTCCACAACCAGTGGCAAAAACTACGCTGACAGCTCGGTATCTTCACACCCAGAGGACGTGCCCACAAGCACAGCAACACCGGAAGGAGAGAGGGAGAATGGGGATTTGAAGGAGGGACAGGCGGATGAGATGACGGGGGGATGTAGCATTAAACGCAGAATCAGCCTTCTGTTTGATTCTTCTTCAAGGCCAGAGGTCACCACAAAGAGGGAGGAGCCACCGGTTATCCTCAGGTCAAATCGAACAGGGGGCGTTAGGGAGCGAATCAAAAGCTGGACAGTGGACACCAATTTAGAGATGTTGAATACTGAGAACAGATCCCAGTCTCTGCTCCGAGCTCGGACCAAGAGGTAGGTTCCTCCTAAGCATGCATCTTGTTGGTGACGTACAGTTACAATGCACAAGTGGGCTAGAAGTAGCAGCTGTCTTGCAACAGCAATCGAATCAAACACATCAGATTATCCATACCTTTTTTTTTTTGATTGATATATTTCATTATTGAAGTGCTTTGAAGCACCTTCGTAACATTCGTTAAATGCTCAGCTTGTGTGCCTCCTCCCCATCTCACTAGCTCAGCGGACGGGACAGCATCCCACGCCTCATTGGACTCGCTCCGGCAGAAGCAAACGGGGAAGGAGCCATCGTCCGAGACACCTTTGACACAACCGCCGGCCATGCAGGCTGCGGACAAACCATCGGCCGTCTCGGCTGCTGCAGACACGTTGCCGTCGCGTGTGCAGAACCAATCACGTGACAGCAAGGACCACCAATCCCCGTCTGAGCCCAGTACTGACAACGTCCCTCCTATCTCCGGCATCATGCCCAGAAGTAAGGGGTGCTTACTGAGAGGTGAAGGGGCCCGGAGGTTTGCTACCAGGGACAGCAGCTTGCGTCGCTCTGTTCGATTTGGGGTGGTTGAGCGAGACGATGGGGGTCCCCCGGAGATCCTGGGCTCCGACCCGGACTCCAGTTCTGAGGAAGAAGAAGTCTCTGAGGACACTGAGGGCACAGAGGACCCTGTAGTGACCATCAGTAATGGTGGAGGACCTTTGCAGGGGAACGACATTCTACGGTTGAAGGAGGCGGATAGGGAGAAGAAGAAACAGGTGGAGTTCCAACTGCAGAGGCAGAGAGAGGAGGAGAGAGAGAGGGACAGACAGAAAGAGGAGAGTCTCAGAAAGGAGGAAGAGGAGAGAAAAAGAGAGGAAGAGAGGAAAAGATTGGAGCTGGAAGAGAGGGAGAGAGAGAGACTGGCGGAGTTACAGTTTCAGAAGCAGCGAGAGGAGGAGAGAGAGAGGGACAGACAGAAAGAGGAGAGTCTCAGAAAGGAGGAAGAGGAGAGGAAAAAAGAGGAGGAGAGTAAAAGATTGAAGGAGGAAGAGGAGAGGAAAAGAGATGAAGAGAGGAAAAGAGAGGAGGAGGAACGACTTAAAAATGAGGAAATGGAGAGGAAAAGAGAGGAAGAGAGGAAAAGATTGGAGCTGGAAGAGAGGGAAAGAGAGAGACTGGCGGAGTTACAGTTTCAGAGGCAGCGAGAGGAGGAGAGAGAGCGGGACAGACAGAAAGAGGAGAGACTCAGAAAGGAGGAAGAGGAGAGGAAAAGAGAGGAGGAGGAACAACTTAAAAAGGAGGAAGAGAGGGAGAGAGAGAGACTCGTGGAGCTACAGTTTCAGAGGCAGAGAGAGGAGGAGAGAGAGAGGGCGAGAAAGATAGAGGAGAGACTCAGAAAGGAGGAAGAGGAGAGGAAAAGAGAGGAAGAGGAGAGGAAAAGAGAGGAAGAGGAGAGGGGCAAACAGAGAGAGCGCCTGAAGCTGGTGAGAAAACGAGAGGCAGAGAGACAAGAAGAGATGGAGAGAGAAAGACGTCAGGAGGAGGACAGGAGACGGCTCAAGGAGCAGGAAGCGACAGAGCGGGTGATAGAAAGGCAGACGGCCGAAGAACAGAGGGAGACGTTAAGGCAGGAGGAGGAGAGGTGGAGGGCGGAGGTGGAGAGGACAGAGAAGACGAGGAGGGACGTGGCCGCATCAAAGCAGGAGGTGAGAGAACGGGCAGACGAGGGCTCCATCCATTCCCCAATCTCAGTCGCTCCTGCAGCGCTGGCTTCCCCGGAGACCCCCAGCCCAGCCGAGGTCCTCTACGATGACTTCTCCGTCCGGAAGCATGCGGCCGACGTCGTTTACGACGACTTCTCTGTGAAGCCCCTGAGATGGGGCTCGCGGAGCAGAACCAACAACCCGGGGCCCGCACCGGGTCCAGACGAGGGAGTTAACATCCGCCCCCTGCTGCCGGTTGACGTCAGCCCCCAAGAGCCCAAGGAAGCTCACATGGAAGAAGAGCGCTGTCTCCTGGAGGAAACCCAAGACAGCAACGTCCTCTGCTCCTCTCGCTCTCTCCTGGAGAACCAGCCATATATCTCCCCTCCAGCCCGCGACGACCCAGAGCAACGCAACGAGACGGAGATTAAGGAGGATGAAAATGATGGCGGCTTTGAAGGATTTACAGAGCAGGGCAGCAGCGATCAGCTGGAGAAACCAGATAGCTCTCCAGAACCTTTAGCCCGGGATGTCCCAGATGAGGAAGGGGAAGAAGAAGAGATGGCCGAGAAGGATGATGATGATGATGAAGATGACAAGCAGGAGGTAAGCCTACAGGATGTGACTACAGATGCGATTACTATACTATCAATAATGTTATATGACTAAATATCTTTTGGTACGTATCTAAAATATTGCAATATACCTGAAATGTTTTTATTTTTCTTGGTCATAAAGGAATATTGTGACATTTTATTACTGTACACATTATTTATCTAATATTTGCATCTAGTAATACTATATGTATCACATAGGTCTACATATAAACAGCATAAACATAAATATCATAGTGATGATTATCACTTTAGCTAAAATAATATGTTAACTAAATAATACAATTATAAATATAAAATAATATTCGGTACCAGTATACTATCAAGTGCGGCAGTTTTTTCTACAATACTGCACACAACATCTCTAGTAACACTTTCACCACTGTCAACACAAAACCAACTCAGCCTGTCGGCCAAACGCTTTGCCTGAGCAAACACCTTGCCAGTCCCATTAAACAATAGGACATATAATCTCTGACTTGTTATACTTGCTACAACTAGACATAGTCACAGCCGAAGAACTTGGTGTGTATGCATCTGTGTCCTTGCAAGGGTGTGTGTGTGTGTGTGTGTGTGTGGTTAGCACAGCTATGTTTATGGCATTGAGTAATCTTCATAAATCAGAATGTGCACATTGCAGGAACTTATAGCATTCGTAGTGTTTCTGAAAGTGTTTGCGGTTTACTTAGGAGGTGTGTCAGAAAACGCTGTGCGCGCATTTGGCATTAGTACTAGCCAACCCGATAAGAGCTCAATTAGAAGGAAAAACAAGTAATACTATATACCTCAGTATTATTTTTTGCACCTGCGCATTACAAATATAACAATGGATTTCAAAGTGAAGCTTTTGGGTTAATAGGGCTTTAATTGTATCTTCCTCCTGTCTGTGGTGATTTTTTAAGAGATATGACGTGTAGATGTGTTTTCATGAATGAAAATGCCGACTTTGAGAACGCATTGAGAAGCAAAGCGTAGTATTCTTGTAGCACTGCGGCTTTGTTGACGTGAGCGGTGTTCGCTGTGTAGACGTATCAGATTTTTCTTTCTTCTTCAACACGCACAGAGAAGGATAAGCTAGCGAAATGCAAGGAGATATTTGGTGAATTGTACGAAAGGTGTAGGCTATTAGCTTAGCTTGCAAAAGCTGATTACCTTTAATTGGACCACTCAGGCATACAGATAGCATTGACTCACCACTTACCCATCCAACTTGTAATGTTGCATGCTTGAAGGACAGGTGGAACCCAGTTGTAGAGATGTAGCACATCTAACAGGTTTTGCAAATAGCAACAATGCGGTGTGAAAACCCACACAGAAGATGTTAAATAACAGAGAGATTATTTTAGAAAGAATGACTCAGAAGATGACAGGTTAAGTAGAGTTAAACTTAATTTAACCTAGATGCAGGTTTAGCTGAGCGGATAGCTGTGGTTACACTCAGTAGGGCTAGATTTAGGTTTCCTGTACAAATGAGCAGGCTTTATTTTTAATACACAGTTCATCTATTGACATGTTAGGTTGATATATTGTTTGTTTGCGGTTTTGAGAGCCAGGTTTATACATTTTGTGCGATTGTTTGTGTTTGAGTTTGTGTGTGCAGAAAATGTAGTACCTGCCAAGCGCTTACAGTACCTACACTGTACTGACCACCGGGGGGCACTAGCGCATTTAACAATAAAGCTTCCAGCACTACAGAACTCATTCTCTGATGTCACCGTTCTAACAGAACGTGTTTACTCTGGATGACTTTTTAAGCTATTGACAAATGTCACTAAGTCACATTGGATTAAAGTGTGTTCTGAGTGCTGCAAATGGAGTCAAACCACATTGACAAATACAGTTGTTTTGTTGATTACCATTAGAAGTACCATCTGCCATTTGAGACAGAGGGAACAGCTATCAGAGTGAGATGTTTACCGCGCACACACAGTGTCTCTCCCAACTGAGTCACTGACTAACATGCAGACACACATATACATAGATAGATATGAGCTTATAAGTAACGTGTGGTCATCCCGTACTCAATTAGACATGACCAACAGGGAAATGTATGGCAATGACCATACATGGTACACTTTCTGAAGCTTTTTTCCCCCTCTCTCTCTCTCTCTCTGTAACTCCCCTCTGTCTCTCCACCCCTGAGAGAAAAGGGTGGGCTCGTCCAAAGACAAGAAAGTTAGCGTGTCTCATACTGACTCTCTAACTCGTCTTGCATTCGTCTTGCGCTCGCCTATACTCTACAAAAGTGTTTTATTCCTCTCACTCCCTCTCTCTCTCATTCTCTCTCTCTCTCTCACTCACTCTCTCTCTCACTATCTCTCTCGCTCTCTGCGCCTGTCACCTCTCTTCTTCTCTTCCTGACACTACCTCACATCCACTCGTTCTCTCTGAAGGTAGGGAGGTGCTTGGTTTTATACCTGCAGATCATAGAGCAAGGGGAGAAGGTGGAGGAAGTTCTTTGGCCCAACCGGTCTTGGCTTCCCTCCCCTGGGGTGCTTCCATCTCTGAACACAGGCACCGGCTTTGTCCGATTGTTTCTGAAATCTCTCTGAAGATCTGGGAGGTAGAGAGGAGGGGCTGTGTTGTGCTGTACAGTACACCTGGATACCTGGATGTTTGGAGTACAACTTGCACTGAATGGAAAGCAGGAGCTCGGCAGGAACGGAGAACCACATGCAAATGGCAGAGAGAGTTGAACGCTGCTAGATACAGATATTCATTTTGTGCTGAGACCAAAAGTCCCTGTGGTTTGTTTTACGCCTATAAAGTTCAGCCAGGGGCAGGAAATGTTTCCATCTCACGACTAAGGGAATTCCCAGCTTGGTCCCGCTTGGACGATGAGGTAATGTTGGAAAAGTAATAATTTCATGAGTTAATTTCATCACGAGTGGAGCAGAAGGGGATTGGACATTTGTGCAACAGAGAACGAGAGAAGAAGCTGCTGGGGAGGTTTGTGTACCTTGAAACTGTCAAATATGGAGCTACATTAGACAAAGGATTCCATCTTAGTGGAAGGACCTCGACGTTGTTTTGTATGAACTGGTGCGGTTTACTTTCTGTAAAACACAAAATTTGCCTTGCTGTGTTTGACGCTTCGTTCACACAGCCGTTGCAATTTAACAGTGCCGTAACAAAACACCTTCCTCTCCAACAAAGCTGAGGCTGGCTCGTCGTTTCCATGGTGACCCTTTCGCCGGGCCAAGCAGGTGCGTGAGTCAACCAACCATGCAGTTCTTGGGAGCAAAGCTGTCAGCCGCCCAGCTCCAGGTGTCTGGGTGGGCGGGCAGCGTCCGCCGGTCAATAGAGGGCGCTCTGGAGCTTGTCTGGGGCACCGCAGCACACAGGGAGGAAGACCAGGAGGAGGAGGAGGATGATGAAGCAGACACCGATCAAGGAGGTGAAAAGGTCAAAGGGCAGAGGGTTCACAGGACCGAGTCGGCACTCCGTAGCTTTGCCCGAAAGAGGGGGAGATCTCTGCGTCGGTTCTCCAACCGGAATCGGCAGACCTTTGGCAGGAGTACCACTAAATCCACTGTAAGATCTAACATACCAGCACAGCAAATCTAGCACGTCATACTGCACGTTCTTACATTGTGTGCAAAGCATGATTGAAACTTGAGGCTAAACCGGGATGATTATATCCCAAGCCTACAATATTATATTCTTAAACTATTTTTTTAATTGTCGAGATTTACTCGAAAAATCACAGTCAAATAGTTTTTGGACCTTCAGGTTTAATTAACTACATAGAGTTGAAGCACCCTCATTAGCCTAAGTGCTGTCCTGTTTGGTATACTGATAGGACTCTATACTGTATACAAGTTTGAATACACTGTGCTGAGAACATGTGGGGTACTCAAACTCAGAGCATGCCTGAATGTGTTGTCCTCATGTAGTCTTGGTATCAGTGGGTGTATGTACAGAGCCACAATTTCCCTGGCTGTGTCCTGTTTCAGCAGCTAAGGAAAGGCTTAAGAGAAAGCCTGGCAGAGTTAGATAAGGCTCATGGAATTATGGTCATTTTGGCATCTGTCTTCTCTCTTCCCTGAGTCTGGTGTACTCATTAACTATTGACTGTAATATATGCCGACATGGCAGATGTGGTTTTATTTTCTTACTGAATATTTCAGCTGAATACAATAATATTGATACAGTATTTATAGTCAGTATTATTATGAAAGCACTGTCAAAGATGTGTTAGTTTATTACGTCATATATGTATGAATGTTCTTCGCTGAATTTCTGGAAAAGATTTGCAATTCTACACAGATACCCAGTATTTATATTGGGGGTTTCGATTTCTTTAGGTCTGTAATGAGCTGAAAATATAGTGCCCTGTGTTTGTCCAGTAATAAAAATAGGCCTCACAGAAATAGGCCTCAACAAGGCCAACTGTATATGACCTGTATACCTCTCTAAAATCATTCGTGTTTCCCCCTAAATACTGACCTAAATTAAGGACCAAAATCTCCCTTATATAGAGCACACTCTCGTGTGGTTTTCTGTTATATCCTTTCTGACATCGTCTAGTCCTGGATTCCAGTGAGCCGTGGTCAGCCGTGCAGTGTAGTATAAAGTTTCAATGTTAGCTCGACTTGTGGGGCCTTGTGGGATCTTCAGATTCAGTTTCACGCTGCTGAAAAGCCAGGATAATGAACCACACACTCCCAGTCTATCCTCAAGCACGTGGCTATATCAGCAAATTCAAGGAGTGTCAAGATAAAACACATAATTATAGCAATTAAAATCTAATATTTCTCAATAATATGTGTGCAGCATTATATGAAGGTGTATGTGGAGCAGTTTAGCGTGAGGGCGTCATGATCATTTATGCTCTCAGCCAGGCACTTAATAATAATAAAATAGATGCATACTAAGATACATATTTAAATTGATTTAAACACATTGTTGAATCCAGTGCAGTATTGTGTGTGTGTGTTTAATGCATTACACTGATAGTTTTTGCATGTGTATACTTAAGTAAGTTAGTAACCATAAGTACAGCTTGTCATATTATACTGGCATGCAAACCACTCAGCCTAGTATAATATATACATTATATACATATGTACTAATTATATAGGTGTGTGTGAGTGTGTGTTGTGCGTTGTATAAAAGCAAGCGTTCAGGTGCATCTGAATGTGTTTCAAGAACTATGTCTGCTGAATAATAAGGCTTTACAGACATTCCATTGATCGTGAGCAAAGGAGAGAAAGAATCCTGCTCTGTCTTGACTTGTAAATATCCTGCACCCTCAAAACACTTATTCACAATATAGTAAACACCTATGTCCACACGCACGTACACACAGACAAACACACACTTACACACACACACACACACACACACACAATGTATTGGAAGCAGCTTTATAAGAAGACTCAAAGTAGGTGTAAATATATAAATATGTAGCTGGCTTCTCGTGGGATTTGTCTATCCATGTTTCTCATCTTGTCAAGGTGCTGTAGAGTTAACAATCTGTTCCTATGTACGTGAAGATAAACTTGCAGTATTAGTACGGCAAATACGCTATACAGCATTTACAATATACCGTCCTAAAATGTGTTTACTGTTTTACAACCCATATGTCTTGAAAGTTATTCTTCACAAAATGCACTTTGAAAGTAATTCTTCAAAAAATGCACTTTGAGCAGCCTAATCTTAGAGATATCTTAGATGTTAGAGATAGCATTTTGAGAGACATAAATTAAATGCAGTAAATGCCCATTCAGTTTGGATTCAGGTACAAAATGCATTGGCCACTGGAGTATGAATGCAAGACAGGTTACATAGTGTATACAGTGTGGTAACTATTACTGCCCTAGGCACTGCACAGTATTGGACAGACTTCATTTCTCTCTGTACAAACTATGTTTTAGGCCCTAGGCAAATTCTCTATGTGTGTGCGTGTGTGTGTTCATTTTCGATGATACTTCCAGATAAGAGAGTATTGTGCAAATGAAGTCACCAGTTAGATATCTCTCCACTCGCTCTTCAATTCCAAATAATATATATGGAGACAATGTGTTACAGTTTTTTTTTTCGATCGCTTAAACACGATTTTGAAAACAGACTACTTCTGTCAAAACACTACATACAATTCACACAACCATACACACAAGCAGTAGAACACCTCATATAGGTTGCATTGTGTACTGTAAGGACCTGTTGTAAGGACCTATGTTGGCATGTTGTTGGAGGGCCACATTCTGCATGATGCAACATTGTGATGTTACCACCACGTTGGCCTGGGACATTCTAAATACTGTAGATCTGTGGTCGACGATGTTTATCTTCATCTTACAACGTTTTCTGCCATTTCTGTTGCGGCAGGTAAACTCAACAGTTGCCTTTTTTATAGCGATAATGGCTGATTGGTTACTTTTGAGTTTATCAACTGAGTGTCTGTTCACCCGTGCTTTGAAATCGCAAAGAAGTGACATTGTGTTAGATTTTTGTGTCTAATGTAGATTGTGTGTGTTTAATATTTAGTGTTTTGCAAAAAGTGTGAGTGTGAGAATGTGCTTATAGTTGTGTAGATATGGGCTGTGGAAGGTTTCACTAACTGTGTGTTACAGTATATAGAACTTTTGTGTGTAAGTAATAAAACAAAAACTTTAATAAGAGCATTGTTGTGTTCACACAGCACATTAGGTTAGTATCCAGGCAACAACAACAAAACAAAATTACATTGGGATGTGTCCCTTTGGCAAAATATGAAGTGAGCTCTAAGGAATGTCTCACGAATATTTGTGCAGTATCTGCATGTGTGTGTGTGTGCGTGTTTGCGTGCGTGCGTGCACGTGTGTGTGTGCGTGCGTGTGTGTGTACGCATGTGCACGGGTTTGTGTGTGTTTGTGTGTGTGTGTGCATGTGTGTGCGCAGGTGTGTGTGTGTGTTTGTGCGTTTGTGCGTGCACGTGTGTGTGTTTGTGCATGCGTGTGCGTGTGTGTGTGTGTGTGGTGTTACTAGTGGATGGTCTCCTCTGTGACCAGCACATTAAAAGTTGCATGCTTGACTGGATGTTGACTGATGTTGTCCACTTCTCTGGAGTTGGCCTGCTATCTGCTCTCTGACCCTCACTGTTTGATGTATCCAGCCAGGACTAGCACTAGCCCCAGCCACACCTTGAACACATTGTGTTGATAGACTGGATTGAAATTAGTATAACTGCAGTATTTCCACCCTTGGTATCACTCTCATACATGTAAATCTGTCCTGTTGTTTCCTCCTCCATACAGGAACAGGGGACCAGTTATTGCCCCGCTCTGATAGACAGTGAACCAGTGGGATGGCCGGAAAAACAGTGTGAACAGGAGAGGTGGGAACACTTTGCATTACAGGTCTGATTTAAACTGATGTGAAGGTTGCCATAGTAGCTTATAGTGGCCACATTCAGTCAGGCCTTTATTGTTTTGTTCATGCGGATGGTTGGACAGGGACAAGATTGGACAAGTTCCAGGTTGTGTGTTCTAAGCCAAATTCAGTTCAAAGAGAAATTATGAGGCTATGTGTACATACAAATAGAAGCTATATACTGTATCACACACATTACAATTTTAAGTAAATAGCCTAAAGGTGCAGTTAGCATCAGGCTAGATTAAGACAATTTAAGTAAGATCAGTGTAGCATTAAATATAAATATAGTATTATGCTGATTGATTTGTATTTGTTTAATAAATTAGCATTGTTGAAGACATGTTAATGTTAAAACTTACTGGGGTAGTTTTTTTTAAATGCACACTATCTGCACACTATACATTATAATGTAGCATGTGTTCACATTCTTATCATTGTAGCATCATCATGTGCCCCCTTGTGGTGAATATGGCACAATACAACAAAAAAGCCCATAATTCCACACAGTATTACTAAAAAATAAAAACATCAATATGATGACCTTAATGAAACCTTGGTTCGTTTTCTGTTCAGTTCTCAAGCTGTCACTGACCAGGATGCCAGTCCTGTTGACACTGAGCTGTTTGTGTTCCCTGAGGTGCGTTGCCTGTTTCCAGCACACGTTGGTTGTTAATAGCAGAGCCATGGAAATAACAGAGTTACGCCAACAAAAGTTAGACATTTTAAACACACATGGTTCATGAAGAGACTAAACATATGGCAAAATAGTTCCCGGAAGTGCTTAGTGAAAAT
>JAODLL010000013.1:1432598-1447598 GCA_026546735.1 Forbesichthys agassizii
TGCAACATTTTCGATATGATATTGCGCAACGTGATATTGCGATAACGATACTGAATCGATATATTGTGCACCCCTATACCGCACTGTGCTGGCTCTGGCTGTCACCATCTTTGCAGCACCTCAACCCATCTGCAATGCCCCCCTATGTATAATGGGATACATGCATGGCTTTTTAACATATTAATTAACATAGGAGTCTATGGGGATGGACTCCATTTTGCAGCCCCCCTCAAGCGGCCATTCGATGAACGGCAGGCTTTGGTACTTCCGCATTGTGTTCATTACTCAGCAGCTTGGTGTAAACGCCCAGACAGTCTCGAGCAGAGGATTAATGAGCCATGCTAGAAAAACAATTTTCTGTGACTCCATTATCGTGCCAGTATCGTGCCATGCTACAAGCATGTGTAGCTCCTATCCACTGCAGACAGTCATTTTCTTATAATTATCACTGCACACTATCACTGGCTTGTTTCATTCTGTTCCCCCAACAAGCACACTATATACTGTATATAGTGTATGCATCCATATTATGGCAAGCCAAACAGGAGTTATTGAATGAATTCTGAAATACTATACGGAATGAACTCTGATATATACATATATATACAATGAACTATCATGCATATACAACAAACTTAAACATATATACAATGAACTCTGATACTGTACATCAGGCCTATTCAATTGGCGGCCCACGGGCCAAATGCAGCCCACCAGCTGCCCCCATGTGATCCACATGGAGATTGCACCCTTGACCACTATACATTAGTTCAATATACTGTAGAACCACCATACGAATCATGTTACTGTAAATTAGTTATTATAACTACAGCCAAGACATCATGACATAGCCTGTTTGTAAATGTAATGTAGTATTCCAGACCTAATAATCAATGCCATGAAATATGTCTTGCAATCACAAAAAATGCCCTCGAAATACTAGAGCGACTGAGTAGTTGTTTGCTGCTACATTCATTGTTTAAAATACACATTTTTATCAACAATTTCATTTCTACAAGAGTTACACAATGCAAGCAGATGAACGAATAGTTTGAAACCACGTTTAATGTGATGGTAAAAGAGACAGCGGCCAGATACCGAATTAAAAATAAACTGGCTGTTTTGGACAGTTTTCAGACTTTGGTGGACATCATGGATACTGTATTGGCACACCTCATGTGCTGTAGTCTTCTTCGTGAGAGAGCCAAATGAAAGGTAAATGTATGCTGCGTCATGCCTATCCAACCCACAACTATAGCAGCTTTTCATGTGTGTGAACTAAGATTACTGTATAATCGTAAACGAAAATGAACGAAATAATGAAAACTAGGTAGGAAAAAACATTGTTTTCAATGAAATATAATTAAAACGATGCATTACAAAAAAAGATAATTAACTAAAACTGTTGTCTGGTTATAAAACTAACTATAATAAAATATTAATGGTAAATGTCCTTAGTCTTAGTCTTTCTAAAATTATATGATGTTTTTGTTGAGTTTTTATTACACAATATTTTTCTTATCTTGACAAATAACCCATTTTACAAAATACCAAAACTAACTAATAAACTAACTAATAAAAACTAAAAAAGCATTTTCAAAATATATAAAGTTGCAAACCATCTTTAAAAACAAATTCATACTAAGCTTAATTTGAAAACAAAAAGTCAAAATAAAAAGAGACGACTATGTGTGTGTGTGCCTTGATGTTTTGAAATAAAGTGTGATATTATTCCACTGGTCCGTTTGAGTAGCCTATACATGCGAAGGCAATAGACTTGTTGCCATAATCTGACATCATAGTGAATTTATCATAGTGAATGTATCCATGAATGAGGACACATGCATTCTTTGAATCACTCGGTGTTGTTTTGATAACGATAAAAAGGCTCAGTGGTTCTAATCTATTCTTGAGCTAAATGTGAAATAAACAATGTAGTTGTACTACAATAGCAAAGTATATGAGAGCTCAACAGCAGAAGTGGGTGCGTGTGCGTGCGTGCGGACCGCGGTTCTGTCTGACACAAAACCGTGGTTTGTATCACGGTCTCGGCTTCAGTTTCAGAACCGTTACACCCCTAGAGATATGTCTCCCTGCTCCCACACCTGACTCAAAATGAATGGATTTTTAACAGGTTTCTTCAGAGATTGACAATGACCTGTTCGTTAGAATCAGGTGTGTTGGAACAGGGAGACATCGCTATAAAATATGCATGGCAGTAGATCCCCAGGACCAGGTTTGAGGAACACTGTATTTCAGCATGCTTCTGCAATCATCTGATTTTAATATGAAATATATTCTAATTAACCACCATTTAGTTAATATTTTGTATTGTCTGAGCTATGTGCTGCTTGAATACCTACATTTTCCCTGGGGAGGGGGGGTCAATTAAAGGCTATCTAAAAATACACTTAGCTCAGTGTTCTTCATGGATAAGCAAAGTGAATTATTATGTGCTTAATTTAAAATTACAAGTTGTCAAAATGATACCATATATATCAGTTTGTTGTATATCAGAGTTCATTCCATATCAGAGTTCATAACATATCAGAAATATTACAAATAATTACTGCTTGGCTTGCCATAAAATATATATAAATACTTTTTACAGCCTCCCACCACAATGCTACCCTTAATAATCACTCGCACAGCGTTAGAGAGCTGTTACATCATCTTCAATATCAGCTAAGGAAATTGGCCTTTAATTGCCCAGTGGTGTGTTGGAAATTGGCTGTTTGTCTGTTTGTCTGTTTGTCTGTCTTCTCTCCTCCGGCCATTAGATACAGTGTGTGTGTGTGTGTGTGTTGTTTCAGCTCTGGGCAGGTAAACACTCAGAAAGACATTAGTGTCTGATATGCCCCCCGACCACCAGAGCACCAAAAAAGAAACAGTTTAATTAATTTCAAGCCATAGGGCACAGTGTGTATGAACTCTGTGTGCATGTGTGTGTGTTCACACGGTATGTAGGTTTGTGTGTGTGTTTGTGTTGGGGAGTGTATATGGATAATGTATGTAGATTTATTTGTGTGTGTGTGTGTGTGTATATATATATATATATATGTGTGTGTGTATGTACTGTATGTATGTGGGTGTATGTGTGCTTACAATATATAAGTGTATATATGTGCGTGTGTGTGTATGTGTGTGTGTGCACGCGCATCCATGTCTGTTTCCATTTATACTTCCTTATAACCCTTTCACAGCCAGGGTGCCTTAGCATGCTGGAAAGGTCAGCACATAATCACTCTCTTTAGCGTGCCTCACATTTTAATTGACTATCGCCCCCACACACACACACACGCACGCACGCGCACGCATGCACACACACACACACGCGCACACACACGCACACACACATTCCCCTATCATTTTCAAGGGCTATGGATCCCTGTATGAATTGATGATCTCCTATCTGAAGCCTAATCACTCGGCAGCACCTTGGGTTGGGTGAGCGGTGATCTATTCCCCTACCCCTAACTCGACAGGGAGCTCTCTTTCTCTCTCTTTCTCTCTCTCTCTCTCTCTCTCTCTCTCTCTCTCTCTCTCTCTCTCACGCTGGGCCTGTTCATGGGGGCAATGAGCATTCCGCTCATTTTAGGGTTATGCATATTCACGAGGTCTTGACGATGTTTACAGCAGCCATGCTATGTGAATGGGAGACAGGTAACTGTCTAAGATTTTAGATTAAAAAATGTATTTAAATACATCGGTTTACATGCAGTATTATGGTTATGTATAGTAATGTATACAGTATGACACGTTTCTAATAGCATGTTGGCAGCTTGATCAAGGACATACTTTGCTGTATTTGGGATTCCAGCCTCTCAGGAGCCATGGGGACACGGGGTCTGTCCCTGGCATCATCACTCTCTTGAGCTATATGTGCAGTGTAACCCCTACCTTTTCCTAAGCCATTACTATTGGACCTACTAAGGAAAAGTCTCTGCAAAATGCACCCATTGCTGCCTTTTCACAGTGATCCCTACTGACCAACATCTAATCAACGCTTTAGTTTACCATCGCAACAATCACTTGCTTATACACAGCCTACCCAGTGACACAGAATGAAGAACACACCTCACTAAAACTAGCACTGAGTCACCCAGAGCATCTTAAAAGACTTGCCCCGCTGTTCCATCTCTATATGAATAGATGTAATTACTATACGAAGGGTAGTTTCTGTGAGACAAAGGCAGAAAGAACCGGAGAGGCACACTGGTGAGACCTATTCATATACATCTGCATAATTCCCGTTGGTGCCCCCCCCCATCCTCCAGAGATGCAATAGACAGGAAATCTCTACGACAGCAGGCAGATGGGCCACAACGCAGTCCTGCCTTTGTCTCAGCCTTTTGGAAGTGGAGGAAAAGTGGAGTGTGAAAATGAGAGAGTACGAAAGAAAGGCGAGGCGGGATGAGGTGTGTTATTCAGCTTCACCGCAGGGGGTGAGAACAGGAAGGAGAGTCTGCCCATTGTCCACATATGCCACACACACACACACACACACACACCCTGGACAGATGCACAAAGGCAAAGCCACACCAAGCCCAAGATGTCGCAACATTTGCCAAAGAGATGTGAAAATTAGTGTAAATTGAGGTTATTTTCGCCCCACCTCTCACTCACACTTGTTATCCCATAACCCCTTGCTGTTGTTGGGGGTCCATAAATCCTTCTGCGTGAGTCTGAGGTGCAGACACTATACCAGATAAAGTGTAAGGATGACATTTGAGGTCTTTATACTGATTTCAGATGTATGCTGATGGCCAGTCGATGCGTGTTTTCTCAGGTCGGCCTGGTTAAATATTATGAGCCGTAAACAAAGAACGATGTTAACACCTTGAGACAATTGTTGACTGTGCATGAAGCTGTTGTAAATGTTTTACATCCTGAGCCTGTGTATATTACTGAAAAGGAGAGTACTATGACATTAATGTGGCCTTTTTAATGTAAAATGCACACAGTACAAAGTACAGACATGTACAGTACGACATCTGGTTGCTTTGTTAAAAAGGATGTCAGCGTTTAGGTGATACAGACGCTACATGTTGTCATTGTGTGTTTGTGTAGCATCTGAAAGTTGTGCAAAATCAAACCACCAAACCAGAAGCTCTTCATTTGTCTCCAGGCATTTTGATCATTTCATTTTCAAAGACATTATTGCATGGAAACATGTCAGAGGAGCGAGGCAGTTGTGACACCTCGAGGAGACTAGATTCAATAAAGGGACTCGTTGTTGTACAGACTCATAGATGCTGTTTCTTCTTCTCTCTCTCTTTCTGTGTAGTTTATTTCAGGTGGTCCACTGCCTTAGGTAGGTGAACACAATTTGGAAGTGTTGACTTCTATCAAGGGACATTTTGTGTTCATTCACAAATTAAAAACACAAGAAAATAATAAAACAAAATGAAGAAATATGTCTTTCACTTGCAATCATGGTTGAGCCATTAACTCTGTATTAAATAATTTATTTAAATTAATTCATATTTAATATTTAATTCGTATATTTGTTGATTATCAAGAAGGCTATAATAAACTCAACATAGTTTACAATAGTTTACATTTTACACAACAGCTGACTACAAGTGTAAGAAAAGAGTAAATCAATTAGTGTCAATCTGTAAATGTGTGTGTGTGGCCCATCACATATATTTATGCTAACCCAATGCTAGTGTTCTGTATGTTTACTGTATGAGTTATAATGATAGTCACCAGCCGCTCCCATTGGAGCAGCAGCGATCCTGACCCCTGACCTTGAGATGCACAGCCAGGTTTTAATGATCCAGTTCCATCTCGCGCTCTCTTCAACAGGTTGCTGTGAAAACCAATAACCTCCCCCTCACCCCCAGTCATAATGCAAGAGAGACGCTCCATCCATGTCTAATTTGGTCTTCGGCCAAGTCAGTGACCTTAGGAGAAGTGTCTGTAACAATATTTGCCGCAGTGATGCACAAATATACTCATTCCCTCTATTGTTAATGTTCAATGTCTTTAGCGGTGACCTCTGCAAAGACAAAGTGCAAACACGTTTACCCCGCGTGGGACGAAGCTGTCCATTGAAACCGATACAAATGAAATTCTCCCCCATTAGTCGGAGGTGGAGCTCCTCTGGGACAAGAAGACCTCGGTCCTCACTGAAGGGGAAGCTCTGGCACAGTCAAAAGACCCATTGTTTCCCATTGTTTAGAAGAGCTCTGTTTATGTATGTGCTTAATCTTTATCTCTGAAATTATTATACCCAGAACATTCTATCCTGTTATTAAAGTACATAAAAAGTGTCACGTGTCACGTGATGGATATTCAGTCTAGTAAAGGTGTATATGAATCTATACCACAAAACACACAAAGCACGGAGTTGTACTGACAAGACACTTTTATAAGATATGAACATATTTCATTTGCTGTTATGTGATGAACGGTTTCTTTAAATAAAATGGAACACTTATTCTATGTGTGATACAGTCAGCCATCTACACTTTGAATGTCCATGAGGATATACAGTTGAAAACTAAAGTACTTTTTGTACAGCATAATAAACTTGCATAATGTCATTACAATGCAAATTTAAATGTTGTTTTCTTTGCCAACTGCGACGGACCTGCGCCATACTAAAGGTTAAGCTGATAAACTTTAACACTGTATGTATCTTGTGTTTCTCCTATCATGGGGGGAACGGCCCCTTTTAATCAATGTGAGTAATATTTGTGTCGCTGAGTTGTGGTTACCAGCCACATTATCATGTCAAGTTACAAATTAAAATGCCTTGCCGCTAACAGACTGAGAATATAAATGGACCGTTGTGGCCATCTAAGTGTTATAATGACATTTTTCCCCTGCCAGACAATTAATTCCATCAATCTACATAACCTTTCCCAAACGCCCCTAAAAACGATGGCCTTTTTACAGCTTGAAATGAATGGAGTCCGAGGGAAATGTATGCTTGGACAATCATTACATTATTTAACAAATGTATTTAATTGGATTTTGATGCCAGGACGTCTGTTTCCGGAGTGCTGGGGAGATGGCTAGCGCAATGACTCCAGCGCTGGCTAATTCAATAGGCTAAATGGAATCACTGGAGACACTGTGCAATCATCACTGCATTAGGACGCATGTAAACATTGCTCTGAGCTCTTGCCATTTATCTTCCCGCGTCTGTCTTTCCCTCTTTCCCTCTGTTTCCCTTTTATATTCACCACTTTCTCAAGACATTCTTCTGTGTTATGTTTAATGAAAGTCGAGGTTGAGTTCCGTTTTGGGCTCAAGTGAATTTACAAAAAGCAATTTGCCAAAAAGCCGGCACTTCTAGGCGCGCGAACTGCTTAGCTCCTCACTTTTCATAAATTAGGCCTGGAAAGGCTTCCATCAGACGGGGTCTCGAGGGGTACTGGGAAGGTGCTAAGCACGTCTGCCTTTAACAGAGGTGAAAAACAGGCTAATTCATTAAGCATTGATCACCTCAAATGACAGCAAAGTGCTTCGACATTTAGCGGGCAAATAACAGACAAATTGGCACACAATTTTTGCACATTTCCAACTCTTTAATGGCTAAAGTACAGAGCAGAAAGGCAATAAAAATGTTAGCAGACAGCACGATGAACCCCAACCCAGCCCATTACGCTCACCACTCCTTGTGGCTAAATGCTCCTAATGCCTTAAACTGTGGGCAAGGTCTGCCCTAATGATGCATTTTGGTGAGTGTTTCTTACTTTTTGACAAAAATTACATGCTTTATTTGATTCTTTTGAATGCAGTTTGTAACTGGAGCCCCATTATGCACTGGTTGGATGGGCCCATTATGAGGGGTTAGGCTTAAAGTACCTGACTATGTATTTGAGTAAATGTGCTTAATCTTGGATGGCCTAATATCATTTCTATCAACATTCCACCCTGTTCCGGCCTGTGAGATGAATACTGATATGACCTCATTACTGTATTTTCCTGGTCTGAGGGATGGACGGTCAGCACACACAAGCACATACAGATGCGCGTAGCACAAATACACACACACACACACACACACGCAGACTCACGCTCACTTTCAGGAAAACGCATGCACTGCATAAGAATGCATAAATAGAGGAGGTTTATAAGAGCATAACACACACACACACACACACACACACACACATACTTACTGAAATCACCCTGATTCAGTATATTATTCCAACAAATTCTGCTGTTGGCAGAGAGTCAGCTCAAGGACAATTAAAAGGGGTTAGGCTATGTCAGCCTACATGGAGGTAAAGACGTCTTGAGGTGTGCCTGAGTGTGTTGAGATGAACCGAGCCCCAGTCAGACCTTATAAATGGAGGCAAGAAATGCAGCCTTGAGTGTTAAGTCTAAAGACAGTTCTGTCTCTCGCTACTCGCTGTATCTTGATTGTCGCAATTCAATCAAGGTGTTTGTGTTGGAAACAATGAAAGGTCTGCATGTCCACCCAGACACCATATTAAAAGATACCGAACAGCAAATGGAAGACCTTTCCTATCCTGAATCATTAACCATGGCACATGTGTGGTATTTTTGTTGGACATGGCCAACTCTTTCATATATTTGGTGTTTACGCTTAATAGATTTTCATATTTGGGTGTGGGTTCGCTTATGTCTTTCAGGAATGTGTTATTTATTACACATGAATATTAGATGTGGCTGTTGAAATTATATGGTTGATGGTTCAGTGCATTTATAAGTGTGATATTATTAAATAATTTGATTTTTTTATTTGGTTTTTGTAATAATCTAGAAATGTCATTCAATCGTTCCTTTTTGTTAGTCTGAATAATAAATGGAATAACAGAAAACTTAAGAAACAAAGTTACATTTTCAGAAACTTTATGAACTATAATGAGAATTACCCATTGCCAATCCTTCTGAATGCTGCTGACACAATTTGATAAATATGCCATTAAAAGAATATGCAGAACAAAATGTATCTCTGGATCTCACTTGGGCTTCAACATCTTTTTTTTATTTTTTATCAAATGATGCAAATGAAGCACAGGCTGATGATTATTTATTATTGCATGAGTGATTGCAGTACAGACTGATGGTTGACTTCTTAGTTACAAATAATGTCTTTTTCCTTTTTGCTAGGAGGAGGAGATGTAGGAGAAAAACTCACTGACAAGTTGGTGCAATATTGACTGTGCTTGTGATGTGTGTCTAATGTCAAAACGCAAATTACTTTGAGCGTTTTTTAAGACTGATACCTGCTCACACTAAGAGGCAGTCTCTTACCTCCAGAGAACTGCCTTCCAAGATATATTTCCTTTTTTTCTTTATAACTGAGTCAAGGGCATATTTTGCAGTGCAGCTCTTTTTGCATCTGCCATCACAGAGAGCCTAGTTTATATATGAAACAAAGATATATTTGGGTTTTTTATTCATGTTGTGGGGTTTATGTCAACGTCCTGTAATTCCATCATTGTTCCACCAAGGGCCTAAGAGGCTTTTCGGACCCTACTGGACAGTCCTAACTTGCGACCAATCAGAGGGCACATGAGCAATATGAGCTTTCATCGAGGGGATTGCAATATCTTTAGCATCGCCATCTTTGGAACGATAATAAAAATCCCCAGTGGCATCCCTGGGTGTTTCCACAAGAGGCCATTTTGTCCGCTGCCGCTGTTTCCTCATGTCTCTTAAATGACAGCTTTGCTGGAGCCATTAACATGCATGCCAATGAAACACGTATTATAGTTTAATTCCTACCATGAAAAGCTTCCAGAGGCACAGTACATGAGGGGGCGCACAGGCAGATGAGCTTCAGAGGCCGCATAGCTTGCCTGTTGCCTCGACTTAATGGCAAATGGATGTCGTTGGAATTTTGAGCGAGACAGCAAGACGTTATCGCACAGATAAATGAATTAATATTTTACACTTCAGCTGGATTTCCACTGCAGCAGGAAGCCTATATAGTTGAGTTCAGTTGAGTTTAGCGGGGGAAGGGATAGAGGGGGTAGGGGGTCAAGTAAATTAGGAAAAAATAAAAGAGAACAGCAGAGAACAGAACAGGAGGGAAATAAGAGCTTTGGATCTGAGCCCTCCTAATGTTATTCAGAGGCAGTGAGTCATGTAAGAGAGAAGGGTCTTTTTTTGTACCAGTCAAGGACATTATCTGCTCCTGCTAGCACTTATTAACATTAGCATTTATATATTCAATGCAATTTTGAGGTCTGGTGATACTCTGAGGGGTCAGAGGAGAGAAAACAGAATAAGAGAGGGAGAATGAAACATTTTGTTCTTTTCTCTGTGTGCAATTGATGCTAACCGGGGCAGAATAACCAGTGAGGTAAAACACAAGGACATTTCTCGCCAGTATTCAATCTCTGCTCAGAACTCAATTCCTCCATATCAACAGGAGCGGCCCACTGCCACATATAGTAGCACACATTGGCGCTATGCAGAGTGTATTAATAATGTAACCAATTATTAGTACCATTAGTACTGTTTGGGTATGTATCTTTGCATGCTTCAGATATAGGCTACATTACTTTATGAAAATATTGCTTTTAATTTTAAATAAAAATTCTGTATAATAATAATAATAATAATTATATAGTATATAAATGTATACATGGTTTTGATGTGAAGAGGTATTAAGCAACTTTGTATGCTTAAGAATTGAAGACCTTGTTTGAAATGTTCCTTTGTCACAAAGGAGGCGAACACTAAATCACACACACACGCACAGAGACAAGGCACATTAGAGCTGATGGTTATCCCACAGCATGGGGGTCAAAGGTCATGAGCTCATGCACTCAGACAATTCAACGCTGTTACGTGAATTGTCCATTTACCTCAGAAAGAAAGAAATTGGCCTTGCATCTTTCTGCTGGTTGGTACATTTAGGTCACAATCAACTTAAGCGCCTAGCTAATGACACTCTGCTGTGACTTCAGGACTGGTCTTTCTCTAAAGCTATAGACTCAATGTGAAGTTATGTTTATTTTACTGGGCTGGGCTGTTTACTGATAGCGAAGATTATATTTGAATCCCATATAATTAACATTCATATTATCAATTATTCTCAATAGTAAATATTTTTATATTTTATATATATTTATACATATACATTATATTTATTTTCTTTTTGTCATTTTGAGCCCAGAATGAACCTACTTTACTCACTGTAAGATATGATTTTTCTTCTTAATTTTTACTGTAGTTTTCTATTTCAACCCTTAAACACTAAACGTTGTATTTTAAATCAAAATACAATGCAATCAAATGTCCAAAACATATTATTTGTTGTATATTCTTTGAAAGCCAACAGGTAGACTGACATTTCATGCACCAGCGTCATTATTGGAGAGTCTCACTTAATTTCCATTGGAGGAGTGCATTATAAAATCAAGACAACCAGAGAAAACAATATAGCCTTTCACTGTAGAGCCAACAGTTGAATAAGCCACCTAACGATATCAGCTCAATTTTAATATAGGGCAGCGAGAGAGGCCGAGAAGGTTAAATCCATGAATCTTTTATCAACATTCATATTTCAATATAACAATATATCACCAGTGCGAAATAACGTCTGTACATTAATCCACTGCTTAATATGTTTGCCAAATCTATGTCATAATGATTCCTCCTATACCCTCATCACCTTGTGTTCCACGAGAAATTAGGGGAACCCTAAGTGTCACAATTTACATCACGCCCCCGTCAAACTGCCATGGATGCCCCCCCCCCCCTCCAATTGTGCACGTCATTGTGCAGTTGAATTAAGTGGCGGGCAGGCGAGTGTTGGGGGGTGGGAAAAGAACAGGAGAGGATGGAGTACCAGGATGGAGGATGGGGAGGGTGCATATTCTGTTTCTGAGGCTGACTTTGAGATTGTTATTATCATTTTCAAAGCATCAAAGCTTCCCCTCACTCTCTCTCCATCCAGGCTTAAAGAGATGAAAGTTTCCCTTTGTTCCACCGCCTGCTACATTACCTCTATGCATTAGGCCTCCTCTTTATCCGTGAAATTACCTTTTAGCTTTCTCATTCAGCGCAGGCAGCCTGCATGCAACGAGATGGTTCGCACTTTTTCACCACATTATAACCCCCCCCCCTCCCCCTCCCAGCCACCACCTCCTCCACACAACATACCTCCCTCTCTCTCCTCTCCACAGATTGTTGCATTTGCGGCTTGATTTTGTCTACACCTCTCCCTCCCTTCTGCGTGTTTTCCCTCTATCCACTTCATGCAAGGCCCATCTACCCTTTCATTATATGGTTAGTGTTGTTCTTTGATCGCTCTGTCTCCAAAGCAAACACACGGGTGTGTGTGTGTGTGTGTGTGTGTGTGTGTGCCCTCCGTGTGCGCAGATGGCCTGGGGATGATGGCACTGGGACTCCTCTGTTTTGTACGGGCTCCGTACAATCCCTTTGCCGAACACTTAAAGTGCTCTTTGAAGCTAACAGGTAGCGCTCTATGCGAAAAAGAGAAGTTGCTTGGTTTGACAAAAAAACATGTATTTCTTATATTATATATTATAAATATTATATATGGTGTATACGGTATATATACCATGTATGTAGGTGTGTATAATGTGTATGTGTGTGTGTGCGGATGCACGTGGCACACATGTTCTTACAGTATGACCACTTAACCTTATCGTTGTCGCTTGAGTGTGTTTGCTTGCAGCATTTTAACTCTTGGTAGAATTGAACTCATAGCAAATACCAGGATTTTTAATCCTACTTCTCTGTGCCAGAGAGCCAGTATTCATTCATTCAGTATGTTTCACTATGTGATAAATGTGAGGAATAGACATCCTCCATCAACTCCGAGAAAAACAAAAATGATGGCCGCAAGACAGTATGAATAAACAAATGGTCAAATGTACACACAACCGTGGGCGCGCACACACACACACATACATACACAGTGCTGGAATGACAGTTCCCAGACTAATGTAATTAATAGCTTTTTATCCATGTAGAATTTGAAATGAAGATGTAAATTGTTCATTTAACATAGCCATAGGACATGAAGGCTTCCACTGTCAAAGTCAATTACAGACTCAGCACAGACCCAGACTTTATGAAAACCTAATCAAGATGTGTGTTATGTGTGAGTGTGGGTGTGTGTGTGTGTGTGTGTATCAGACCTGAAACTTTTGTCTCTGGGTATCTGCACGTATGTGTGTCTGTTCCATACAGTACTTTCCTAAAAATGTACCATGAATCTGGGGGCCGTTGCAGTACAATGTATTAATTATTCCTGAGAACCTGATTCCAAGCACTAATAAACAGTGTTATGCAGAAAAAATCATACACCAATTTAGCATTCTGAGAAAGAGAAATATAGTTTTGCATCATCAAGTTTTAAGATTTTTACCACTTATATACATTTATGAATAGATTATATTATTTTATCCATGAGAACAGCAAGGATGTATTGTCAAAATTTTTAACACAACTTGTCAACTTGATGGCCAACTGACAAAATATCAGCACAACTCAAATATCTAAATGAGCTCATTGGAGTAAGCCATGCAGATAGAGGGTCGCTTGTGTGGAAAGTCATTTATAAACGCCAAGGGTAGCCATTCATGCTCAATGATTTAGGAATTTCAAAACACATTTCTAACTCATTTGAATAATAATGGTCATAAAAAAACATTGCCTGAGGCTCAGCGAGCATACATCAAGCAACAACAAATGCCTTCTGAAGTTGTCGAAGGGCTTGCAAACACGAAAACAATTAGGACTCACAACTTAATTTGCACCGGGTATATTTCTCTGTTGCGTTGTGCTTGTTTTAATGAGTCTGAAGGAAGCCACGTCCGTTAGTTTGTGGCGGTGATTGATTGAGCGTTTGAGGCATACAGCAGAGGATTAGACAGACCTCTATTAAGCCTCTGTGTGCGTGTGGGTGTGTGGGCAAACACAAAACAAGCACGCATTAAAGCACATTAACATTCGTACATTTCCTTATGCCTGACTTATCTCACCAGGTAGCTAGGGAGCCACACACACACACACACACACAGTGAGAGAGAGAGAGAGAGACCAGGGTAGATCAAACAAACCTATCCACTTCACAGAGATACCC
This sequence comes from Forbesichthys agassizii, assembly GCA_026546735.1. Lineage (NCBI taxonomy): Eukaryota > Metazoa > Chordata > Actinopteri > Percopsiformes > Amblyopsidae > Forbesichthys > Forbesichthys agassizii. The sequence goes on from JAODLL010000013.1 coordinate 1,446,652, forward strand.
CCATGATTGCTTTACATCAAAACTAGCCTGCAATTAAGTCGGAGTGGTGATCATCGCCCTAGTCGGGCTTTGTCCACAGGCTTCTCATTGTCCAACGCACTTAGCAGCCAATGTTGGTGCGCAGAGCATCAAAAGACAAGATGCAATTACATACCATCAATATCCTGCCAAATCTTTGCGCATTCAAAATATACCTTTCATTCCTAAAAAAAGAAGAACAAAACAGAAAAATTACCCGCTTTTGCAAGGATGATGTATTTGTCCTTCATGTTTTATTTATTGCAAGAACCTTTTGCTAGGGACACAATATTATCATTATTGTAAAAGTGATCCTGCTGCTCATAGAACATGACTATATTGTTATGAGTATGTTTGAAATGCTACTGGATATTGTAGCAGTGCTTTCTGTAGGATTGATATATGTATGTTCAATTATATAATGTTCATACACCTGCATCAATTAAGCCCTACCCAATCACAACAATTGGCACTGAGTCTGAAGCGTCTCAGGTAACCAGTTTTATCTTGTATGTATAGCATTATAGCTCTGACACTGTGATCAGCTCCTTGCTAGTGCCTAGGTGAAAGTCAATGATTCAAAACAGTTAGTTGACCATTATTATGACATGGGGCTAGGGAAATGATATCAGAACATTGTCACCGTGTTAAATAAACTGTCTGGTGGTTGTGTTGGCATGTACAATAAATTCAAGATCATAGTTCCATGATGCCATATATAATATTCATTTGTTGTACAACACAGCTGTATAATCCTGTGCTATATCCATCTATTTATTATATAGGAGTACTATATATGTATTCATGATGCAAGACCTGTTTTGCCTCGCACGTCTTTAGTGTTTGGTTGGATAGTAGCAAATTCACATTTGCGTGACTTTCCAAACATTCCTTTCTCCTTTCTGATTAAATAGCAGCAACCCGGTATG
>JAODLL010000013.1:1477068-1509625 GCA_026546735.1 Forbesichthys agassizii
TATATATAGTGTATGTATGTCTATATGTAGTGTATATATAGTGTGTGTATGTGTATATATATATATATGTGTATGTGTATGTGTGTATATATATATATATATATATATATATTTGTGTGTATATATATATATATATATATATATATATATATATATATATTAAATGTGCATATATATAAAGGAATTATTTCCTGTATTTTAGCATGCACGTGAAACGTTGTGTAATGGAATGGAATATACAGTAGGTTTAAATTTAAACCATTTGGCTTTAGCAGTAATAGGGAAAACAGAGGTGTAGTTGAGCAATTGAGCTGTTTTGATCAGATGGGACTAAATATCAATACAGGTTACCCAACTGTGCTGTCGTTTCCACCAACCTACTTTTGGTTTTCCATTGTGACATGATGTTGTGACATGGTGAAAAAACACGCTTGGACTCACACACGACTGTACAAAGGTCAAATAACGGAACACAGATTTACTTTTCTTGTGCTGCATTAGATGGCAATTTACTAATATTGTGTCACCTTTCTCTTTCCATTGTTATGCTTATAATTTCTGAAATTTGAAACATAATCATAGAATGCAATGCATACGTATTTAAATCGTAGCATTCTTACTGTACAACTTTAAAAGTTTGTATGTATAATCCCACCAGATTAACAGAAAACCCTCCTGAAGTCAGCGTTCCTGTCCTTCTTACCTGTTGTATGTCTATATCCTGCACTGGAGGGGTCAAGGTTGGTGAGGCGTCTTTGGGCTTCCTCGGGGGTCGTTGTGGTCGTGGTCGACTCACGGCCCCCCCCAAAGCCTCGGTGGACCCCCACAGACAAAAACACACAACCACCAGTACTGTTGTCACGCATCTCCACGTTCTAGACATGCTATTTCAACAAGAATGAACTCCCAATGTCCTTCTGGTCGAACACCTACAAGGCACCAATACTTTGTTAATAGTGTAAGTACCCCTTGCACTCTCTTACACTATGGAATATACTGAGACACAAACAGAACAGGGGGAGGCCTTCCCCCCTCTTTCCCTATAAAGGGTAACTGTTGAGTTATTTATTGACGAGATCATAGGCAAACTGTGGTGTGCGTTTTACCTACCAGGACAAAATAATTAAATATGCATAAAAAACAGATACAGCAAGGCAAAACTCATGAAAATATGGAGTGATGAAACATACAAATATGCATTTATTGTATCTCCCACCATTAATGTGCTTCCATTTATAATGCAAAGAAAGTCATACTGCCAATGCTCCACTGACCAACCATGACAAAAATCCAATAAAGTCCAAGGTTATAATACCGTCCTAGTATACTTTTTCAAGACATAAATACTTTTGGTGTCTGCTTCTAAAGATTTATTATGATAATTGCAACTATACTGTTGTTATTACTGTAATTTGTTTTGAATAAGGGTTTTTAATGCCTGCTAGCCAACCAGTTTTAATTTTTACTCTAACGACTAAGAAACTGCATCCCTCACTAAAAGTTCAAACAGTATTAAATCTGCTGTACTGGAGGTAGGATATGAGAATTGGAGAACCTCTGGAGATCCTAGTAGCATAATTGCCAAACCTGTTGGCTGGCAGTTCTACACAGTTACATTAAATCCTACATACCTTTAGTACAATCAGTGTCCGAAAGAGAACAAAAATGTTTACAAAACTCAACATCAAAAGCACAAATTGGCTGATTTTGAAATTGTGAAGAACCTAATGTGACCAGTGATTAATATTATAATTGTGTGTATGATGTTTTACACTGACAAGTAGCTAGCTATGTTTGTACACTTGTCACCCATATATTTGTCTCTCGATCAATGTAACTTTCATTTTATTCACACTAATGTGCATGTGTGGATCTCGGTTAGTTGTTTTCTTCAGCCGTCTCTGATTGTTTTTCTCTGGGTTTGAATTTCAGGGCCACACTATTGATGCAGAAGCGCTGACCTGTTGGATCTGGTCCATCATCAAACACATGGCCAAGATGAGCATCACACTGTATGTGTGGGCACACAATACACATATAAGTACATCCATTGTTTACACATGAAAAGTTGCTTAAAGTTTAGGTCCCCACATGCATTGTCTTTTGGCGAATGTAATACATTTGTTTTATTTGTAGCCTATGCATTTACCTTAAAGTTTAGGAACGTGACTTACGTTTTTGCACAGGACTTCTGTTCCAGTACTACCCAGACTGTTATCTGGGCGACGAATGACTGACGTGTGGCTCTCGTCTCTTTCCCATGTCCCATGAGCCTCCTTAAATGATGGCCAGCCTGTCCCACAGTCGTACTTTGACTCAGAACTAACCACATAAAGCAAGAGAGAGCAGAAAGTAGGTAAGAATGTGTGTTATGGACTTTGATAGATTATATGTGAAATAAGAACAGGAAGGTTTTGGGGAATTTGCAATACATAGTTGTTTTTTGCAACATCAAGCATGACACCCTTTATTTGGAGCACAGGTTTGAATGTATAATCTTATTCTGTTAGTTATAGTGGCAGGATGATAGCATCAAACTACAACATTAACTTTTCCCCATATCGCTTTTGTTAAATATCAGACCTCACATTGCAACAATGCAGCTTGACATAGCTAGTGTTACCTGAAGAGAGGAGAATCACAGCACACGCAATGGTACATCCCCACCTCACTGTGGTTAAGGTAAATCCCACTAAAAGGCTGGTGCACACACAAAGAGACTAATGTTTAAAGGTGTGAACCGCTGGTTAAACAATTTTGGATAATTGTAATGTTATTCTTAATATAATGCAACTACAAGTATGTAATATAGTGATAATGAATGACTTGGATTGGTCCAAACACATTCTACAAAAGATTTATACAAAGCAAACCAAACAAAAAAACAAGACAACATATATTTGCATGAATACGCCATACACGTCTTTCTCGAAATAAGACATTGTGAACATACCAATGTCTACAGTTACAGGGTCAACGTCCAGCATACATAGTCGTTATTGGTGTGTGCAGGGTGCTTACATTCACTATGTTTGTCTTTTTGCTTGTATTTAATAATGCTATTGTAAAACGTGTGTGTCAATCATGTGTTCACTCACCAACTCTGTCCCTTTCTCTCTGGTGACTACATATTGTTCTGGCGTCAGCTTTTTTTGCCAGTCTGTGGTCTTGTCATAACGAGTGAGAGATGTCAAGCCTGTAAAGAGTTTAACCTTCAATATATATTTTAACCACACTATTGTTATTTAAAGTGATTGAAAACATTAAATAGACTACTCTCGTTAAGCTTCTTCAAATTCAAGTAGGGCCTACAGGCTATTGTAACTAGTTGTGTGGGCTATGGACGTCCAATAGGCCATAACATACTGTACCCAAAGTATTTTTACTCTTTCCGGAAAATAATGCTAGAGAGCATCTCTAAAATAGCAATCACATTAGCCAGTCGAATCTTGCAAACGGTGTGTCAGATTTGCAGCTGGAGGCGATCATCCATTTTCAATACCTTGACTTGTAGAGACAGGACGTGCGAATGATGTGATCTTTTGCAGCACGGACACCGTAGATTTGGCTGTCGATTGTTGAGAAATAAGTCTAGAAAGACGAGCGATACAACGTGACATGTTCAGTATAATATGTCACTATCCCAATGTATTAATTCAAGTGATGAAGCCAAGTTTTTACTGTGCACGAATTAACGTGTTTGTTTGTGCTGGTCCTTTCTCGGCTCCTAATCTGCTGTTCACCAAACGTGTGCAGATTGCAGAATGTGAGCGTCTTTAGTGCTGCTGCTAACGTTGCCTAGTAGGCTACATGTGGGTGGCAATCTTATAGCTTCGTATAAATTTAACAAAATATTTGAACAGGATACCAATTATACCTTAATTGTCTTAATAGCCTATAGCCGACTGCCTAACTACAATGTCTATAGTTCTTTACAAATGTGTTGGTTTGCACTATGCACGTAAAGTTGATCAATAAAAAACAAACTTGACGGGAGAATGTGCGGTCCTCTACGGACACTTTGAACCACGCTTACGCCAAAAAACTAGATAAAATGGGAAACTGTGTCTCCAATGGCAGAAGGAAGAATCTTGAGAAATGTTTAAAAAACATTTTGAAAACTAGATCGAAATAATCTCTCGTAGATCAGGGACATCGCTACGAATTTTAAATAGGATATTTATTATTAGAAACGCCTAATTGTTAGAAAGGCGTACGAAGAAGCGCATGTACAGTGAGACAGCCAATAATATGTAAAACAATAACATTTATTATTTTTATATCAGAAAATGTAAGCTGTTTTCTTTTCAGCTCGCTGAATGTTAGAGCAAATAAAACATTGTATAACGGTTCTCAAAAGGTTTGACTACTATGCCACGCCCCCTTTCCCCCAGAATGCATTGCCGTTTTGTGCTGAATATAAATCAAGTTGTATTTGGTGTTTTAGCTTTACTGTTTTAATGTTGACCTTTTTAGTTATGGAACAATAACTACTAAATTGATCATGCAACAATTGTGTTATATGTTGGACACCATGTCAGAAAGTTCCATATTGAACGATTGGTAGTTGTTAGACTACAAATAATTTTTCCCATTTTAATTGTTCATATTTTACAAATTACATATAATTGTGTACAATTCCCTCACTCTTTGTTAAATTAACAATAAACCATCTACAGACACTTTTTACCATATGTAACTGATACAATTATGGTGTATTCTTTTATTTTATTGATGTATCTGAATAAAGTAATAGTCAAATAATCGAAAATATTTTATTTTTTAATTTGAGACAGTGGTCAACATCTATTTTTTCACAAAATGTATCACTGTCATTTCCACCATGGCAGAAAGTGTGTATGAGAGATTGTATATGTTGTTGCTATGGAAATGGGAGTGACAGTGGTGCCTGATGTCTGACATGGAGCAGATGTACAAACAAAAATATTGCATGAGAAGATTATCTTTTTATTTTATGTAATTTCCAAACATGCTGTACATATCTTAATATAGGGTGCCCCCTCTCTTTTTGGAAGATATGGTACCCTGGTGGCCACAGGGCCATGAGCAGTCAATGTGTTTGCCTATGCCTCAGGCCGGCCTTGGAAATTAAAATAGCCCATAGAGCATTCTTGATAAACATAATTACTCCATTTATTTGTAGGTGTAGATTAAGGGCAGGGCCTTAATCCAAGTTAGAGCTCCTCTGGCATCATACATTAGAAGTGGCTCACACTGCTCTGGCAACCAACATAGCCAGGTCACTACCCTACAAGACACACACGCTACATCATTTGTACTGTATATTATATGTTATGTTCAATCTGCCTGTTAAGAGATAACTCATACAATTAAATGTCAGAAAACTAAACAGCAACATAACAACAAAACAACAATAACACATCACACAGAGCAGTGGCAAGTGGCTATATTTTGAAATTAATATTTAATATAATTTTTTTTTAATTTCACACATTCACACTAGATTTCAATAGATTAGAATAAAAGGTAATTTGTTCATATCTGTTTTTCTATATAATTTCTGATGTTGTAGCACTTTAGCATCTCAATGCTATCTAAATAAATTTAGGTCTCACTTCATATTTCAACTTGACTCTCCTTACAACACATATTTGCCAACATTGTATTAAAAATTAACTGCACAACCTTTTGGCCACTCCTTATATTATTTAAAGTGCAATTTGCAGGATAGCAACTGCTGTTTATGAATGTATTGGAAAATAACACAAAATATTCCTTTATCTCTGTAAAATGCCCTTTAATATAATATAATGTAGGCCTAATCTGTAGTGTGAATGTGTAGGCAACTTTTTTATATGAAATATGTCTACGGTAAGCTACCGTAGGCCTATATGCCTTTTACAGTGAGGAATTCGCTTCCCTTATAAAAAAAAGTAGGTAACGGAGCAAACCAATACCTGAATCATTCCAGTCCAGCAGGGGACACCAGAGTGTAGAATATTGTATGACCTTCAAAGCCTATTTAAATAGGTTTCTTGAATCCGACCTTTGAATGTCACAATAGACATAAAGGGGAATATATCCATCTTAAATGTATGAACATTCCAAGCTCTTTGTGAGTTAGTTTCAGTCTAGGTCGTAGGTTAGATGGAAATATGGCCAGTTGCGGTGTTTTGCATAACTGTTAACTGTGGCGTTTACACAGTTAACAGTTAAAAACAAAAGAATTTGCAAGTTTGCCATTGTGTACCTGGTAGGCCTCTATTAGCCAGTAGCCTATAAAGCAAATACAATGGAAGATTACCTTCCACAGGTGTTGGATGATCATGGTTGGTTATTAATGATTTATAGGGAAATCAAATAGTTATTGTGTGTGTGTTTGCCAATGTACATTAATTTGCCTTTGAGTTTCCTGTGCAGGATTTAGAGATCGGAATGGGCTGCTTTAGGCCCCTGCTTGGCGTGAGGAGAGCGAGCCATATAAAACAAATGAGTTCCACATCAGCGTCAGCTCAAATAGGTTTAATGCTCTGAGACGCACAGTGTCAATGGAAACAAAAAAGCTGCACCAGCAAATCCAAAAGACAAATTTTCTACATGTAAATCGTTTTCAGGGTTGGGAAGTAACTGATGCATGTAATCAGTTACATGTAACTAATTACAAAAAAATAAAAAATAAAAATGAAGTAACTGTAATCCATTACAGTTACTAGCTAAAATAGAGTAATCAGATTACATGTCTTTTTTTTTTAATTAGATTATTACTTAGGACTATTTTAAAATTTAACAGGGAAGTTTGCAGAAGAAAAATCCATAAATAAATCATAAATTATCTTATTAACCTTTCAAAATGTAAATAAATAATTGAAATGAAGTCATACTTTAATCGTATCCTCTGGCCTGTGCATCATAAACGGTAACATAAATATAAATGTAATTATAATCTATTATTGATAATATATGCCTAATACGGCGGCGAGAAATGTAGGCTACAACTTAAATACGTGCGTCACGACTAGACGCTCTACAAATAACTGCAACGTTTCTCATTTAGGTGTTTGTCCATTGCAGTCTACATTGCGTTCATAAAGACAATAATTGTCACTTGTGTGCTGTGCACGCTGGCTGTCGCGCGTGCACGATCGCGCGTGCACAGCGAGAAGGAGGTGCTGCGAATCAGAGCAGACGCCGCAGAACGTCGGTCGCATCTGTCTGCACGAGCAAACATTGTCACCTCAGTCAAGACGAGCTGTCAGTTGGCAGCAAACACACAGTCCAAGGGATCTAGATGTTGGATGGATATACTTAACGATAAACATCGTGTTCAAATCTGTGATCTTCGGATTTTACGCCTGACAGTCTACACTGTAGTGTATGCCGATTTAAATCAGAGGCGGTGTCGTTAGGAAGACTGGACTTCTCGCTAGCTAATAGCATAGCTGGCTCGAATGCTAATGATAGCTAGCTTTTAAACGGGACTTTGCCAGCTGGCCAGTGAAACTGTGCGGTGCGCCGTGCCTGAATTTATATAGATAGATAGCAAGCTGGCTGGCTGGCTGGCAGGCAGGCAGGCTTGCTTGCTTGCTTCCTACCGTGTCGTGGAGAGTGGGATGAGCAGTCTGGAACCAACTGTACAAGTACCGTATTAGTTAGCCACTCCTGCATTTGAGAATTGTTTACATTTACGAATGCATGTTAGGTTTTTCAAGGCACTGCCTCATTTAAGGAATTTCCTTTTTATTTCCATCTAGAAAGTGTATTGTGTGGGTGGAACAAATAGCCGGCTGGCTACCTGGCTATGCTAACGTCAGTTTAGAGAGAGCTTCGCAAAGTGCTGCGGTGAGCTCGAGAAGTCAAGGAAGGAAGAGGTGACTAATGATGAGGGCGAAGGGAAGTGGTGGGTTGTTAAGCGAACAAACGCGGCAGGATTAGATAAAGAACGGCGTATTTACCTGTAGAATTTGGCAGGGCAGGGGCCCATAAACTGTCAAGTTGTGTGGAGCACGACTTGACCATTTTTTGACAATCTGAATTGCTACACTGGGTAAATTAATAGCATTGTAATTATTGCAGCCGTACAGTAACAGTACAGAACTACCAGCTTTTAAACAAGGCGAATTGTAAAAAATCACCAACCAGACTGCAAGGACCAGTCAAATATAACACAACTTAAAGATGGCTTCGGCTAGCAGCATTGCCGCATCTATTGCGAGCAAAACGAAGACCAAGAAGAAACATTTCGTTGCCCAGAAAGTAAAGCTTTTCCGTGCCAGCGACCCTCTTCTCAGTGTACTTATGTGGGGAGTCAACCATTCGGTAAGTTTATCAAAATCAAATTTTATTTTCCTGTCGACAATTTAGTATTTTCACTTGTATAGCCTGCCTAGCCTATGTGAGAGCAGTTGACATGACAAATCTGAGATGACAGCTGTCCAGCTGTTGCAGCTATCATGCAAATGTGTGGCTGGCCGCAAGTGTGCGCTCTATTTTTTCAAACAGGTCTTCGTAGTTGTATTTTTTTTAGTAACCATGGTGTATAATGTGTGCTATGTAAATGCTTCCTGATATACGTTTTATTATTTTGATGTGTGTGTTTGTCAGTTAAACCTTCAACTTCCTGTTGTGCTCATTTATGATAAGGCTGTCATGGCTTCTTGTCATGAGTGAGTTTATCTCTTCTCTGCTCTTCCTCCCGAAAACTCAAAACACAGCTAATACCCATTGCCCAGGCAGAATATATCCAAGTTTCCCACTAGAAGTTAATTCGTCAGTGACGCAAAATGTGGTGTTCATTGAGAAAATATTGTACGCTTGGAGTTAACCAATGAAATTGGAATACAATGGCATAGCTACCAGAATTGCCACAATTTTAAAGCATTATAAGAAGTATCAAGATATGTGTACAATTATGGCTATACCCTATCGAATCATGCATCTGCTTGATTTCCGTATGTAGAAACTGTCCTTTCCCCATTGATTGGAGTAGGGGTCAGTTGGAATGCCTGGTAACAACAGAACACTGCCGAGGAATGGAGAGAGGAGGAGTGCTGGGAATGCAACCAGGCATCCAGCACACATTGACTGCAAATGCAACACACAAACTCATGCACACTCACTGAGAGACTGAGAAACAGAACCTCCCTTATATCTACTGGGGTCTATCAATCAAACAATCTCTTTTGTCAAGCCTTGAAAGCCATCCGTTTTCCTGGATTCTTGTTGCTAGAGCATGTTCAGTGAAAAATACCTGACAGCAATTCTATAGACCTGAAAATGTACTGTGACTGGAGGCAAATACCAAAAATGTTAAATGTAGTGGTTAAGAAAAGATTTGCTTAAGTAATTTGAAAGTTTTTGCAGCATTTCTTTTGGCAAAGGCATGCTAGCTCAAGCATACATTGGAACCACTGTATTATACTAATTGTTATAACATTTCAGTTAATTGAGCTAGTGAATAGGTTATGCCACTATTTTCTGATTTAGGATCTGCTAAAATAACAGTTTGCGTGTAAAGCTAATATGTAAACCCAAAGAAATGCTGTAATGCTTAAAACTAATTACAGCATATATGGTCCTGTTACTGATTAATTAATAATATGAATAAATTATTACTAATATGATTAGTTTACTTTTTTCCAATTATAACCTAGACCAGCATTTGTGGGTCACTGAGTGGGAGCAAGTGGCCATTGAATGAATGAAGAATATCATTGAAAGGCTTCCGTGTTGTTCTACTCATTAGATGCAAGTAAGGTTGTGGCAAAATAGCCTACTTGTTCCTGATTGTATGAAATCCAATTTAGCCACATGCACAACATAGATTCTGGAGCAAACAACAGGTAGCATTAGCTAAAGTGGATAGGTTTTTGAAAATGATGATACCAGTACTTGGTGTTTGGTGGGTCTCTAAATATATTAGTCCCCTCAAGGTGGGTCCCTGCACAAAATAGTTTGGGAGCCTTTTGCCTAGACTATGGTGTGCTGTGATTTACTTGCACCCATCTGATTGTATTCGGTGTTGGTGCTCCACTACTGTTGAAAGTGAGTGTAGAGGAAATTAATGCCACTCATATTTTTTGCAGAACTTCTGTGAGTGCAATAGGAAATTGATTGAAATCAAGCTGAACTTACACGCCTCCCACGCAACAATATGGGAGTGTACGAGACTGAGCTGTTGTACATGAGTTTTTGCATGCATGCATGTACTGTACTGTATAATCATGTCAACATTATTATTCTCTTGTGACTCTTAACATTTAGTTAGGATACATAGCGAAGTGAACCCTCTCATTTTCCACCAGTTGTCATTCTGTTGTTGACTGATAAAGCCAGAAAACATGACAATTCATAAGAGCGAGGCTTAATCTGTATCTCAAGTCAAAGGGCTGCCCCCAAATATTCAATATATTCGAGTATTCATTCGTTGGGTATGTATTTGATTAAAATACTTGGAATCGAGTATTTGTTTTTTCACATTATGCATGCATGTTTTCCCATTAATCCCTACTGTCTCCATATAAACCCTCATGTTGAAATATAATTGCCCGCCCTACACTGTGTCATCAACAAAACTGATTGCAATTGGCTCTGTTTGTAAGAAGAGAGTGGGGCTATTCATTCAACACATACTGATGTTTTTGAGAGAGTATTCGAATATTCGTTCGGAAATACCATCAAGTATTCAAAACCTGTAAAATTGTATTCGGCACAGCCCTACTTAGTCACCATGGTGTACGGACAAACACTGACACAAACACACAAATGCAAGTCACTCGTATTCACAATTTCAGATTGTAATCAAACTGAGCCCACATGCTCACAAACACCAAGGACCCAGAAGGCTTAGGGATGGTGTGTAGGTTAGCTATTAGGATTGCACAAACTTCTATTATAAGCCACAGTAGTAACCCATGGCTAATGTAATGCAGAATGGAACAGAAAAAAAATCAGACTAATAACATACTTGTGTATGTGCAACACTGCATTTGTATTTCTGCAGCGCTGCAGTGTCTGTACACCAAGTTGACATGATATGTGTTCATGCTGGCTTTTAAGTTGAGTGTGTGTCTACTGTCTACTATGAAAGCCACATAGGAAAATATCATGCGACACACAGCTGAAAAGATTGATTTAGTCAACAGGACAGGTCATTGAACATAAGCCTGTTTGTTACTTAGTCAGTCTACACCACTGGATCCTTTAATTATGTCTTTCATAATACTGACTGGCTGACTGCACCACATCTATGTATACGCCTCATGTCGTCCCATGTCTTGTAAATGGAATATTCATTTTCTGAACTAACTCTTTTAGGATAATAGATTAATTGTCTCAAGCAAATCAAGACACATTTTTATCTAATGGTTAAAATGTTATTTTTTCCTATTAATTGAGATACTCTTCTCCCCTTTTCTTTTTTTGGCTTTCAGGTTTATTTGATATACAACCCACATTCATATTGGATGACATTGCTTTCTTCCTCAACTTTTCCTGTTACTTTGTTTATGAGTAGAATGCTATATTCAAGTTAGTTTTTTATGATTGTACCACACACAACATTATTGTGAAGTGGTTTGATACCTAGTACTTTTCTTTCTTATGTTCAGTTTCCACCCAGCAAGGAATGGGTTTAAGAAAAACAACAGGTCAGGCAATGTTATAATATCAGAACTGTTGATGGAGAAGAGGTCAACTCTAAAGCCACCCTACCCTGATATGCACCTTTTGACACTTGAAACATACAAATGTTCAAGGATTCCGAGCATATGAGTCAAAGTAGTAGTCCTTTGACATGTCTTCAGCAACAGGTTTGTCTGAACTCTCGCCCTGAGAAACCTATATTCTATCATTAGTCTGGGGATATATTTAATGTGGATGATGGATGAAGCCTGTTGGGGAGGCACTGTAATATGGGTATAATATAAGGATTTGGATGATAAATTGTCTGTCATATGGGTGGGAAATATGGATAGCCAATATCATATTTCATTACTTGGTCTAAATTATGAGATTATTGGGGAAATTGGGCAGATAATTCTTTTTAAATGGTCTTCATCTTTTGTCGGGTGTTGTGATGAAACGCATTTTTGTAAGTGAGCAGAAAAATGCAGGCTAATATGGTATAAGGCAATATGCTAATGTACTAGCTATATCAGTCTATTGAAATTTCAGCCTGTCAGTTTTTCTGATCCCTTTCCGATTCAGTGTGCAGCAGGGCTGGATTATGGACTGGACACATGGGGCCTCTGACCATTAGGGGCCTCTGACCATTAGGGGCCTCAGACCATTAGGGGCCTCAGGATCAGTTTTGTAAATGTATTGCAGCATTCTCTGTAAACTCTAGACTGCAGTGTGTGAAATGGGCTGCCATTTCTGTAATCCTGAAACCACCATGTGTGGCACCAACAATCAAATCTTAGCATCTTGCACTGCAAATATTTGGTCAAACAACAACTCAAGCTCTCTACTCAATATGCACTGCTGAGTTGCATGCAGCTGTTGGTGGTCTAGTAGTTGCATTTTAAAAATATAACAGGTGTTTAAGATAAAGATGGCTAGTGAGTGTATATTGATTATTAGAATTGGTTTATTAGAATTTTTTATTTCTTATTTTTTAAAAGTTTCATGTTAATAAAGTATTAACATGTTCAGAAATTGTTTAATTGGCTTGCCATTTGTCAGTTAGTTCTGAAAGAATGCATTGCCCTAGTAGCATAGAGTATTGGGCTGTGACCCCAGGTTACGTTCTAGAAGTTCAGCAGTAGCTGGGTATACAAGGATACTGTTTTTTTGTGCCAATGTTTTAACCTTCTTGTATGAAGGTAGGGCCACTTCTCTATTTAGTAAAGATCACAATGATGAGTGAGTCATCCTCCATTACTAATATATAATAATCTATGATGGTAATGCCCCATGAGACAGTGTCCAGTTTTTTTTAAGATGCTAGCAGAAGCATGCCTATTAACGTCACCAATGTCAAGGGTCCAAAAAAAGTCCGTTGAACAAGGTTTTTTTTTTTTTTTTTACTCACGATTTAACTTTTTGATTAAAATATAAATTTGCTGATTAAAATTGCATTTGTCATCTAATCAGATGCCAAGATACTTGTATGAAAACACCTTTTTGAATTTTGCTTACCATCAAAAGTAAATTTTGACTAATGTGATTAATTAGTTATTTTCAATATCCTTCAAAGGCTAATTGTAAATCGCTGAAAGCATCCTCTATTTTGGAGACACAAGAGTATTGTATTGTCAGCATTATAAATGTTAAAACCTGCTAAAAATGAGCAGGTCTTACATTAGTACCAATATCGGTAATGTAAATGGGTCCAAGCCCAACATTGACCCTTGTGGGACTCCCTTTGATAGTTTATACTACCCCTCTGCTTTGGAATGAAAGATCAGTCAGGTTGGGCCTTTCTCTTCCAGTTGAGGTGTTTTTATATGGAGCATTTTCATTCGGGTTGTGCTTTTAACCCAATTCCAATCAGAATAATAAATGCAGGTACTCTATCTCATGCTTCCTATATACTCTGATTATCAGTTAAGATAGAAATAACATTTGTTACTAGTTACACTGTATGTTCAACTACTCATTTTCAACTTGAAGTTTAGTTTACATTCAGTACAATTGTATATTTGATAACACAAATATCACTGTTGATACTATCAGTTTTAGCTATTTAGTGTACAAAATAATAGTTATGCTTGCAGCAATAAAAAGAGAGTTTATTATGGTAATTATGTCTGTTAAGTGAATTCTATTATTTGCATTTGAAGAAAGGTGAAAAGAGGTCCACACTTTGGAACTTTGCTATTCTGCTGAATAAGCATTCTCAGTACACCAGCTTCCTGTCCAATATACTGTAGGCACACCATGCAGTTGCTTTGCTTTGTGCCGGAAACCAACCTTTGTTGCCATAGTGACAAACAGGAATTGGTGTGAAACATGTCTGCAGGGCTTATACGGCAGTTGCAGCTAGATAAGGCTCCTGACGATGACATTGGAGTGAATAGGCTAGGAGATAAAGCATTCTGTTCCATCATTCCCTATTTTATTAATCATTGCTGCACTCTCTTTGACTTTTGTTTTGAATTTTTCACAGTAAATGTATTCCTCCCAGTGTGCGAAGGGCTCTTCAATCAACACATCTGAGCAGAATTCAAAACAGCCCTGTAGGAAAAAATATTTTCATTCTGGTAACCTGCACATTTGTGAATGTCGAGTCTTTTTAAGACCTGTTTTTGTGTGTAATTCCCCAATATAATTGAATCCAGCATTACAAACCAACATTGTTTTAGTTTGAATCTCAGGCCATGCCCACGCAACTATTCTTAATTGTCCATTAGCTTACACTTCTCCGTGCCCAACTGCAATCACCCTTTGAAAAATAGTGTTAATATATAAACCGTAAGCTTGCGCAGACATTTGAGGTTCTGGAAGCACAGCATTGTGCTGCCATCACAAATACAATTAAAATAGATTGTGTTAGCAATGTCAGTTGGCTTAAATTAAACACTTTGATGCTCATGTCTTAATTTATAAAAGGTTACATTTCATAAGTTTTCACTATTATTTATTATTTTTATTTTCTGTCATAAAAAGACAGCCAGGAGGGATGTTTGTCTATGATAATATATGTACATGTTTTTCAACTCTCGGTCGCTCCGCCTCCTACTTTGTTTCTTTAGCTAATGCATTAAGCTGGAGATGTTGCACAATTGAACCAAACAAAGCCTATGAATGTCTGGCAGTGCAATGAGGTAAATGCAAACAATGTGATGCTGTGTATACAAAGGAGTGGGGGGAGGGGGGGTGTCACCCCTCCCTGTGGGGTACATCAGCTGTGCCTGACGGCCTGGTGCTGTGGCAACTTGCAAGTATATGGATCTCACTCCCACGGGAAGGATGGTGCCGGCAACATGCTCTCCACTTCACAGCAGTGGTTCTTACTGTTTGTTTTCCTCCCGGGGTGCCTCCTCAGTGTAAAGCATTCGAAGCAAGGGAGTGAACTGTGAGTTCATCATATTAATCGATGAGCAGCGAGTGGGGCAGATGTACAGTGTAGGCCTATAGCAGAGCCTTCTGGGTGTATTCTGGCAACAAAAAAAGGTTGGGGAAGAATAGAGTAATTGGATATTGTTTGATTACAGCAGGCCTAAATTAATACTTGAATAGAATAAAGGAGGATTATATCAGTCATCTCTCTGTCAATGAGTTTGGCTTCCAACCAAGTACAATTTTCTTAATTTTGTTTTTCTTAATTTCTAAACTCTAAATCACTGCCTTCGCCTGAATTGTTAATGGCATTTGGTAAATTTCATATAATTTCCAAAGCATACATAATGCGCTGTGTGACGTGTTGAGACATCGTGTCCCCCCAATATGGGAAACATTCAAATTTTTCCCACCCAAAAATTATACTGCAGGGGAGAAGAGTTATTTACCTTTTATTTTGAAAGCACGACTGGCAAAATGTGCGCTAAGCTTGTTCTGAGGCAGATATTCTTTAGTATCGTAATGTCTGAAGAGGCAGCCTAGTAGCCTAGTCTTGTTCCAGGTGCGGAGCCTGGCTTTTGCTTAATCCCTGAATTGTGTTTAGGCTAATTTGTTTCCCATTATTCACATAATTTATGCAAATACATATAAAACACTTTAACTCTGACATTTGTCCGGCTGCCGTGACTTTCACATTCATCCTATTGCTACTTAACATATAATTTTACTATCTGATAATCAACAACAATGTTTTCGTGCATTGCATAGCACAACAAAGACTATGTAATGGGGGAACAAAAATATTAATGTTCAATTTGTGAAAAGGAAACTGCATAAATATATAAAAGTCCTTATAATGACTATTTTTTATGGCCACTCATGCCTTATTTACCCTGCCCAATATCTTGCATTAAAGTCACAAATTGGTGAATAACAATTCACCAGAATGCAGGAAGTGTTTAACTCTGAAAATGTAATGGGGGAGGAGGACCCATGCAAAGTTCTTTTATATAAACCAAATTTAAATAAATACAGGTATGGAAACCATACTGTTACCGTGGCCCAAAACCTGTACTTAACAGTGTGCTTACTGCTTACTGTGCATCATAGGCCTATTTGAAATGGAGCTTGGTTGATCTGGCATTATTTGTCTTCCCTGTCAGTACCCAGAATGCCACTTGGCATGTGACGTCAGCAGCTACATCAGACCACTGAACACCACAAATATGGTAACTGTCATCCTCTGCAGCTGCAATGTGCTTTATTTGTAGTTGTATTGATTATTTGGTTATATGGACAATTTAAGCTACATTCTATTCAACAAAATTAGTAACACAATGGTTTCCTTTCTCTTGATAAGGAGGACGTGGACTTAAGCAGGACTATTACCCCATACCCCTTAAGTGTGCCAGATGCTCTCATCAGTCAGCCAGTCAGTCATGCTGAGGCCATGTTCCACACCATCTGCCGTGAGCCTACCGTTACACAGGCCTCCTGTCAGTCCCCAATGGCAAAAATAGTGACACTATCCTGTAATGCAGCTGCTGAAATAGTGATGCACATGGTCTACGATGAGTGAATTAATATTAACGTTTAATTTTGTGGCAACACAGAACCATAAAAATATACTACTGTTTGTGTTTTATGTTAAAATTACAGAGACCTATTTACAGATAAATTCAGAGGGCAGTGGCTGCTGTTGTAGAAAAATGACTATGGCTATTAATAGAGCCAAGTAACCTGCCTGTGACAAACAAACACACCAGCTTGGATCATGTTTGTACCAAGCTGTGCCTGAATCACTTCAATGTCAGATCACAGTATTGCAACACCGTGTGGGAAGGGATGCCTATCCATTTGATGATAGACTAAGGTAGCATATAGCCTGGGTGTTTTTAAAGAGACCAACTGACTCTTTTAAATGTAAAGTGTATTGTCAATTATAATAATTTGGCTTTTTGTGCATTGTGTTTTATAGTTTGCTTGTACATATTGCCAATTAGTTGGAAAGTTTTAATTAGCATTTGTTCACACGCTACAAGTCGAAATGAGGTGAGAATTGAGGTGTTGAATAACCCATGAGTTTTCTCTAAGGCTTTCTCACATCCAGGGACATTGCCAGACCCAATTTACTGAGGCATTTGCCCCAGTATAAATTTGCTATGCCCCAGAATCAGATCTGCCAACTGAGGTGTCGCAAGAAGCAAATTACATTTGAAAATTGTTAAAATAATTTTCATAGCATTTTTTTGCTAAACGTGACTATTTCACATAACAAGTCTCAGAACCCGAAGCACCTTCATTACTTAGTGTGTGCTGAGCATCTGTCTTGTCTTGGTAGTGGGCGTGGACACTGTTATAGCATGTGGACTGTAATAGCAATATTGCATCTTCCGCTTGTCGCCAGCATTCTTTTGCTAATGTATGCATTGAAATGTACACGTAATATTTTATCAGCATATATTTGTGTTTTATTGGCTTAAAGGAACAAGTGT
This sequence comes from Forbesichthys agassizii, assembly GCA_026546735.1. Classification (NCBI taxonomy): domain Eukaryota; kingdom Metazoa; phylum Chordata; class Actinopteri; order Percopsiformes; family Amblyopsidae; genus Forbesichthys; species Forbesichthys agassizii. The sequence goes on from JAODLL010000013.1 coordinate 1,494,546, forward strand.
TTTAAAGCAATCTGAGCATTTGTTTCATTTATAATTATATACTGTAGCCATATATGACTGAAATAGGATGGTGTGCATTGTGAATAACATGTCTGAGATATTTAGAGAAGGTTGAAGTCACATTAGTCAATAAAGGGAGATGGTGGCAGTCACACCATAAATAAAAAAGGTTAGATAGTGAGACAATGAAAATAGTGCTGTTAGGCTATGTTGAGCCACATTATGAGGCACCCCAGGCAACTGGCTTACTTTTCTTTTCTTTCTCCTTTTCAGCACTTAATTTAACAACCAGCCATTTGACTTTCGCATAACCTTTCTCTGTGGAAAGCTAGACTTGAGTTTTCCACCATGGCGGAACCATAACGCCAGAATCTATGTTGTTGACATTTGTTTAGCTGCTGCAGAGAAATTCTAAACAACACAATAGTCCAGGGTTATTTTACCTATATTTTGTAAATGTAATTTACTACTCTGGATCTGTAGGGTTAGAGTTATTTTTAAATATATATGAGAGAGAGAGAATAATAATTCATATTTTTCAGATAATGTTACGTAATTCTACATATATTGTGAATATACAATGTCGATCCAAAGTAGAGCAGTATTTATTATTTACTAGAGCCATGAAAATAACAGAGTTACGCAGACGGAAGTAGTATTTAGGTTAACTTCCGGGAAACAACTTTGAGGCTCCGATGCTGTGAAAAAACGGTCCATTGGTGTGAATGGAGATGACACAACTCTCTTTACATGGCTCTGTACAGTACTTCATCTAGAAGTACATTATTAATGTTATGAGAGAGTTTTGCCCAGTCTGTATCTCGTGAAATCTTTAATCTCTTTCTCTCCCTTATGTCTCTGCCCAGATAAACGAGCTAAGCCATGTTCAGATTCCCATCATGCTCATGCCAGATGACTTCAAGGCCTACTCCAAGATTAAGGTGGACAACCACCTCTTTAACAAGTAGGTTACTATTCTTTTTTCTTGCGTTGTGTGTTACCCAACTGACTTTTGTAACAAGCGTGGCCATTTTCATCTTGCAGATTACATTTAAACGTGTTCTACCCAGTTAATTCCCCTGAACATTATGTTCTGGTGTATATGATTAATTAACAAACCATTTTTTTCTCAGGGTATTTCAAGATTTAAAAATAAATGTTTTGTAACTTCTAATCTATTATTACATATTGAAAAATCTGTGTGTGTCTGACCATCTGTTTGTCCATCTGTCCGTTCAGGGAGAACATGCCAAGCCATTTCAAGTTCAAGGAGTACTGCCCCTTGGTATTCCGGAACCTCAGAGAGAGATTTTGCATTGATGACCAAGACTTCCAGGTATTCACGCAAACACACACAAATGGAGAAAACAAAAATAAGGCCAACTGAGCAGTGCTGGGCCATGCCCGGGTCAAATGGACTCCCTCCGGTTTGTCCTGTTGTTGGAGATCCAGATTAGTGGAGGTTGGAGTTTGAAAAGAAGACAATGAATGTCAGAAATGCTCTTTTTAAAGTCTTTTGTTGGACAAGTTATAATTAAGGCTCCCTTTAGACAGACAAAATCAATGTCTTTTCTGGTAAATAATAGTTTATGTATGTCAAAACTTGTGTATGTGACAAGTTATATTTGGTATTTGATAAGGTTCTGACTTTCTGTTGGCCCTCAACCGTTTTTCTTTCCCTCCTTTGTTTCAGTCCACCCCTCTTTTTTTCCAGTCTCTCCTTGTAAATCCCAATTCCCAGAGCAGGGCAGGCAGTGAGTTGGCAGCATGTTGAGGTCAGTGTGTCCCAGCTCAGAGCAGCTGTCCCTCTCTCATGTTTGCATTAGAGTCAGGCTGGCTGCAGTCAGCAGGCAGTGGCGGGGTGTGAAGACACTGGCTAGCACAAAGACATGCCTTTACATCGTGAATGTCAAGGCATTCGCAACGCTAAAGCTCACTGCTGACTCTTTGGCCGCTTGTTATATTTCTCACTCGTGAGGTCCTTCCTCTGATAGTGAAAGAACAAACTACAGTATACTGTAGCCATCTCTGTCTGCGAAACAGTTAGCCGTAACATGTTGCAAAGATATCAAATATTAATGTTTCATGTAGAATATGAAGTAAGAAATGTTGATGAAACCCTTTCGTCAACGAAGTTGCTCCAGCTATGGGCCCAATCTGAAGCCATACCCTGGGGCCCAGGTCTTTTTAGTATTCATGTCCTGCCACAGGATGGGTTAGTTGCAGGAGGAGGGACGTAATTAATGGTATATAGAGGACACAAATCATTTTTAGGGAATGGAGCCTGGCAGAGATGGGGGTTGTATTTGGTCTATCAGCTGTGTGTGTGAGAATGGGCTCAACAGACATTGGGACAGACTCACACATCCACTGTTGGACAGATAGCAGGGTGGCCGCAGGTCCTTGAAGTAATCAAATGTCTTCAATACACATTTAACACGCTATAAGGCCTTGAATAGTCTTACATTGTCTCAAATTCAGATGGATGGGTCTTCTGTTGAAATATTAAGTATGTGTGCAATTCCACTATTGTTGCCCTGTGGTTGCACTTCTTCAAGATGTTATGAAATGTCATGAAGTCGCAACTCTGCGTTGCTTAGCGCAGCGCGAATATGCCGTACAGCATGTTCTTAGGCAATGACAAACCGAGTAGAGGACAGGATGATAACATTACCGGAGTACTAGTAGGTAGATTTAATGAACCTGTCAGTAACTGTTCTACCTCGCCGGTGTGCTAACTACCAGCGGCCGAGCCAACTATAAATCAAGCGCGTCTTGGATACACATTGGAAGATCAGTTGGTAGCAACTTTGATTTAATCTGTTGCGTGTGCGTATGTGTGTGTTTGGGTTTAAGAGGGGTCTGGTGTTGCTCCTTGCATGTGTCATGCTTCTGGAATAGCATAATGTTCAATTAGATGCCACACTTCTTTGTGCAAGTTTTTTCTGTTCGTTGTTCAGAGTTGGTTCTTGTTTAATCTGTGCTTCAATAGGCTAACATACTCTCACATCATCCTTTTATAATGGCCAACAACTATTTATTAATAATAAATATATATTATGTGTTAATCAATGTTACATTTAACGTCCTATAGGAAGTCTAACATTGGTGAACTCAGTGAATCATAATATCGGCAATGTTACTTAAATAAACGTTAGAAGAAAAAAATATATATTAATAGCCTATTTCCAACAGATATGCATTAAAGTATTCCTGATTGCATTTGAGATGAGTTTGTTAAAATTCTTCTGTAGAAATATGCCTGATGTCAAAGATATAGTCTCAATGATCATTGTTTTCAATGTGCAGAAATGTATGACCATGAACATAATATAGTCCTATATCACACCAGTAGTACATGTTGACTCAGCTGGGATAAATACTCAATGAGAAAATAATTTGAAAACAATACAGAATGCCTTAGAGCCTTAGGCCTGCATTTTGTTTTACTATACACTACAGTATCTCCACCATTAATTGATGCAGAAAATACACAAATGGGTACTTTAAAAGCACCAGAATGAACGAAGTTAAGTGTTTGACCCTCAAACCTATATGGGGGAGGGCCCCCAGGCCAGTCTCACCCCCTCCACGAGTCCCCTTCTAATGTAGAAACAAAATGCCCATGCCTATAACAGAGCCTTTTAGAGCCTTTTTAAATACATAAAAACATTAAAGCCAGGGTTAGTCATTCTCCAGAACTCTTCTCAAATCAAAATGATATCCCTCCTTACCCAGGTACACACAAAAAAATAAGTTGTTAAGTTGGCTAGTTGAAGATAGGTGGTAATGCGATGCAAGCCATTGCTTGGGTGTGTGGAAACCTCTCACGTTTCCATTAGAATGTGGTTCTGCATAAAAAGTTATGATCGATGCCATATTCAATAAGAGGCGTCAACATGCCAAATATTGAGGAACTGTGATTTTCTATTAATGGTTTCTGTTGTGTGTGATAAAATGATGTCATCTTTCTTAAGATATAGCAACTGTGGGGAAAACAACTATTTATTTTGGTCATATAAACAAACAGAACTCAGAGGTAGACTGTCTCTTTTAAACCCAACTGTACTGTAGTTGTGCTATCATATCCCTTGCATTACTGTTACGACGTGTGAAGCCAAAATACACAGGCCGTCTTGGATTGCAGCTATTATTTACTCGTACAAGTGGAGGGATGTCAGGAGGTCTAACCAGATTGGCAGCAGACAATGAGCCACAATAATGTCTCTCTCGCTCTGCTCGTCTTCGGGCAGAACTCCTTGACGCGCAGAGCTCTGTTGAACAGCGAGGCCCAGGGGCGCAGCGGGGCCCGCTTCCACACCTCCTACGACAAGCGCTATGTCATCAAGACCATCAGCAGCGAGGACGTGGCAGAGATGCACAACATCCTCAAGAAGTACCACCAGGTATGGCTCCCTTGTCATGCTCCACATTAACACACAGGCATAATAAGCGCGTGTATCTAGTTTTGTGTGGTGGGTGGGGGGAAAAAAAACAAAGGTTCTGCAAGTTAAACTGTTTGCTTACACGGTCTTACATTTGTACATTTTAGTTTATTGAACATGAGAACAATGCTGTTGACTTGGCTACATGGCGGAATTAGCCGCTTGCTCTTAGACCCAGCAGGCACACGGGTTCAGGAGCACTACTATGCTAACAAATGGTGAATATCCTCCTCCTGAGAGCGTTGAACCGAGATTCTTCCGCTTCCCTCTTTAGTTCATTGTGGAGTGCCATGGCAACACGCTGCTTCCTCAGTTCCTGGGGATGTACCGCCTCACAGTGGACGGAGACGAGACCTACATGATCGTCACGCGCAATGTCTTCTCCCACCGCCTCTCTGTCTACAAGAAATATGACCTCAAGGTGGGGAGAGCTTGGTGATCAGTGACAAATTCTAAGGGGCGTTACCAACTTGAGGCTGGCCGGAACCGATCATCAGCCCCAATGATCCTGTGGGGTGAGGGGTTTACAGACCGATCACCATCCCAAATGATTTTGTAGGTGAGCGGTTTACAGACCGATCACCATCCCAAATGATTTTGTAGGTGAGCGGTTTACAGACCGATCACCAGCCCAAATGATCCTGTGGGGTGAGCGGTTTACAGACCGATCACCAGCCCAAATGATCCTGTGGGGTGAGGGGTTTACAGAACAAATGGCATCGTTTCCGACTGGCCCAAAGCCTTCCAGAATTCGAATTGTATATTGTTTGGCATTATCGCCGTGTGTGGTCTCTCAACTTTACTGAATTGTCTAGTGTGTGGTATATGAAAGCTCATAGTTATGCTCATAGTTATGTCTTCTATGTCCTAGGGATCAACTGTGGCGAGAGAGGCTAGTGACAAAGAGAAGGTACCACGCCATAACTCTGGATGCACACACACTATTCAAAATTGTATTAATATCTCACACATGGGAAATTTCGCAAAACTGCTTTATGCACTTACATGTGTTAGAATGATGTACAGGCCTATGGGTTTCTGGTATACAAGTAACGACTATTAAATGCCATGTGAAAGAATAGCAATAAACAGAACATTTTAGTTAACGAAACGCAGCTTCTTTCCACCCCAAGCCTGTTGTCATCTCCTAATTTGCCTAACTAACACAAGTCCAATATCTGAATTAGTTCGCATTTGGATGGAGATGACAATGACTGATGTCCATCATCGTCAGTTAGCAATCATACCTGCTCTCCCACGAGCTCCTGCACGATGTGTATTTGTGTTCATCACGCTTGAAACTCTATCCCTGCTTATGCTCCACTGCTTGCTGTGTCTGAGAGGCTGAACTGTGTACGTGTGTGTACGTGTGTGTCCGTGGGTATGAATTTGATCAAACATTGCCACCTACCATGGACCCAAGTCTCATGTACGTTTTAATGAGAATGCTGACTGTCAGGCAACAGGTTTTGGCAAATATTGCATAGCAACTATGTTCATTTTAGGACATAGAGAGAAATTAGTCACTGGTTGCTGACAGCACAGAGATAATTATTGAGAAAGAGCTGAGTCACTTCTCTTAGGTCATTTTGTGTGTAAATGTCTGTGTGGACAAGTTTATAGGCCTTCTGTACGAGAAGTGCTGTGGTTTGCCTTTAAGTGGTCTGGTCTTCCTGCTGGCCTTTATGGGGTTTTAAAGGTGGTCAAGCATTAAAGGCTTCAGGGAATCCCCTAAAACGAAATACAGCAATAGCGTAAAGGAAACACTAGTGTATTAAAATGGACTTACTGTATGTGGAAAGTAGAAGATTAAACGGTATGATCTCAACATGAACTTACTCTTGTCTCACATATGACCGTTCAACCATGTGTGAAACATTATTTAAAGACTAACGATGAATATGAAAGGTAATGGATGTTTAATAGCTCACATGAGCATTTCGAAACCCATTTTGAGGATGTTGATGCAAACACTGCTTGTTATGACATTCACTGACCTTTAACTGATTCTAATAACCATCACACATAATTTCAGTTGGTCTGTGGTTATTGCTACAGCTCTGTTGTATCTGCACAGAGCTATAGCCATGTGTTAGTACATGGCAATCTAAATGGAGTACGTATTCGCACAATCTCTCTGTGTTTGAAGAATAACTAATAGTACCTCAGTGAGACTAGCTAGCCTACAACACACTGCATACAAATTAGGATGTACAGATGGAGTGTTTCACTTTTGTTAAGCAGAAACCGATACAGTTTGCATTCCTAAAGTATTAGGTTTGTCTGAACTGCTACACACACAATCAATCAACCTAGCAGTGTTCTCCTGACTGCATGGCCGACCCTCTAATACATGTCTCTGCATGGTACATATTCATTTTCTGCATCAGTTTTGAATACATGGGGATTTAACTGGCATAATGATGTGTTTGGATACCAGCCTCATACTGTTGCATGCAGACACTACCTACTCATACATGACATACATTTTTCTCTTAATATAAAACACAGCTTTGGGTTTTGTAGTTAATATTTTCGGGTGTTTGTTCACTTTTTTTTAACCAACCATAATTCTTGAATATATCACACATGTTCTTATATTGCTAATGTTTGCAAATCATCTCTTTACGAAACAAAATTCAGAAACATTTAATGACCCACCAGAAACACATTCATCGTCAGCCAGGTTGGGCCCGCAGATGAACAGGTGTAAAACATTTCTGCTCCTGCTCCTGTTATTTTCTGCTATATTATTCAAAAGATGCGGCTCTTGCTTTGTGGACTACCACCTATGTTTGTCACCAGGTATCAGGCGTTTATATATTCCCCTCTCCCTTTACTCTTTCCCTCCAGCACCCGCTGGCATATTCGGTGGGGGTACATGGCTTTGACATGGTAGTGTGACTGTGTGCGTGACCTGCCTCGGTCGTAGTGCAGTACCCGGCTGTGTCTGTTTTAGTGTTTTCTTAGGTTCTGTACGATGTCACCACACTTGCACCCCAGTAAAATGCTCATTGGATTACTTTGCTACTGTAGCCCTGCTCTGCTCGGTTCCTAGTGCCCAGAGGCTCTGCTCCCTTCAGCCCTGATCACACTGAGACGGCGCGGCCGCTTCAAAAGCGCTTTGATGAACCCCCGATCACAAGCTGTCACATTGATGAACAGCGCGACTCCGCGCCTTGCGCTGAAAAGTTGAGATTGTCATTTTTATGTGTCTAAAGAAAAAAAAAAAGAAAAAAAAGCGCGCCGCCATAAAAAAGCGCATGCTAATCGCCCCGTACCATAGGAAAGTAATGGTTTTGCTTGCGATGGGTCTCTGTGTGATCGGGCTCTTGCTCTGCCAGGATGATGCTACTGCATAAATCTCTGATGTATACCAGTGTAGACTGGCACGTTCACCACTACTTAACTGTATAGTGGTATTTCTGAAATACGTCTTTGATATATCACAGAATACCGCGTCATGCATAGCAATAGTTTGGTACAGGCGTTGCCCTTTAAGCATTTACTCTGCGTTTTACACTGTCCAGTCAACTGCCACGGTACTACGCTCTCTTCTGCCTGTCTTCTGCACGCTGACGTCATTTAGATGAAATGCTGCACTGATTTTTCTCCTGAACACTGTTACTTCCAACTTCCTCCCTTCCCTCCTCTCTCCTCTCCTTCACCCTTCCCTCGCTCCCCCCCCCCTCCCCCTTCTCTAGCAGCCACGCCCGGCAGAGGATGTGCCCCTGCGGCCCAAATCTGGTAACGTTCAGCAAAGGCTGCAAACACTGCGGATTGCCACGCGCTTTTACTGCGCCATGAAACACGTAAGAGATGTAAGAGAACCAGGGCTCATATACCAGGCATGATCTATGGAAACCCCCTCTTTTTTCCCCCCAACTTTGCTTTCCTTTTGATTATTCTCATTTCGCACGCCCTCTCATCTCATCTCAGTCGCTCCTTGTTTTGGCACCAGTTTTATTTTGACCAGACAGATCATTACTCTTCCCGCCAGTCACTCACCAGTGATGTTTAGTATCCAAGTAATTTTCACAGAGCTGAGGGGGGACACGTGCAATGACAAATTGCATGGTGGGGGTGGAGACAAGCCAGATGTTAACAAAGGTGGTTGTAATTGTGATGAATACATTAGTTGGCATAAAGCGCCATTTTTCTGAATCTTAGTCTATTTGCTGTGCTTTTGGAAAGACGTCGGAACAACTGGGCTTGCTTCGTTTAGCGCGAGGGTAGTGATTTGGAAAACTTCAACTACAGAAAGTATTCAACAGTTGTTAAGCTTCCAGTAGATTACCCAGTGCTGTCCAGGGTGCACAGGACCTGTTTATTTATTATTTATTCTTATTTGTACTCCATTGTAGTGAATTAAGGATGGACCGTTGTAGAATTTGGTTGGGAGGTGAGGCAGACAATTGTATTCATAGAAAATATCATGAGAGCCACATAAAAGGAATGGGAAACGGAGATGTTTTGAGACTCAAACCCCCTGTCTTGCATGAAGTTAGTCATACATGTTAAAGTAACTTTGCCAGATTCATTGACTTTAGATGCAAATTGCCACTTGCACTTTAAGTGACCATAAGAATATACTGTGAATGCAAAAAAAAAACATTTTGAGCATTTGTCAAGTGGTTTAAATGCTATTAGAAGCTATTATAGATTGTTCACCGGCTACTAGGATTTAATTTGAAATATGTTATTAAATGCATTCGGTCTTTAGGTTAACACTTATCTGTTTGTGTAAGTGTCGGTTTGCTTAGGTACTACTGTAGGCAGGCAGGTGTGTGTGCATAGCCGTGCAACAGTGCCCACACTTGGGAATACAAAGTGCTTTGGAGAATCTTGGGTGGACAAAGACATCAGTCTATATATAGCAAAACTGAGATCCACTTTCCCTGGCTTTTGATGCACTGGCCATACACCAGCCACCATATACAGCACAACACAATCTGTCTCTATTTACCTTATTTTCCTATCAGCAGCCTCGGTGTAGAGCATCACTAAGGTGCTGGCTTAGATGCAGCCGGTTCAACCCAGCTGAGAGAATCCCAGGGCAGCTGACGTAACACGCCTGCATGAATGGGTATAGTGGTTATGAATGTATGGATTGGAATGGGGAGGAGGCATGTGTGGATGCACATCACCATGAATGAATGTTATAGCTCAGGAGACAGAGTTCTCATGCTGAAGCATTGTTTTCTGCAGATTGACTGTAATGTCTCATTTTAATTTGGTCAGTTTATCAGCTCATCTCTTGATTTTATTTTTTAGCCTATCAGAGGTCCATGTCTGTCTATATGTGCTCAGGGGTTGTGTGTGATTTGTCTTGTATCTGTGAGCGTGGATTTACGGCTTATCCTGCCTCTGCAGAGTGCTGTGATGTTTTGGTGCTTTCCCGCTGCCGTAGAAACGCCAGGGTAGTCTCGCTGCAGTGGCCCTTTTACCTCATTTGCTCAGTGCTCTTTCCCTATAAATGCTATGCCTCACAAAACACATCTGCCCTCCACAGTCCATTTGCGGTACTGCAATGGGCTAACGCATAATTTACCACTAGTGTGAACTAAAGTGAAATATATCAAGATATGTATTGGGAAGAGATTTAAGATATTCAAATGTTCAGTTGTCTTCAACAAAACACCTCTAAGCAGACGTGTTTAGTATATTTGCTGAGGTTAGTTCTGGTGGGAAGTGGGCAATTAGAATGCTTTAGGAAAATAAAAAAGATGTTTCCTGTAATCTAACATGTACATGACATATTTGAAAAAATCTGGCCTTTTTTCACTGAACCTTTTAGTATATATGCTTTGAAAATGGGTTATTCTACTTCTGATCAGTTCTGGGTTTGTATTAATAATACCTTTTTAAATGTGCGCATGCATGGCAGAGTATATTTAAAATGATAAGTTAGGACAGTCTTCATTTCTTATCCTACTCTAGGTTTTTCTGTAATTTCATGGTCAAGAGATAGGAATGGCAAATCGTGAGGTGGTTCAATTTGCAGGATTGCTCAGTCACTAATAAATCAACGAGCAAATTATACATTTAATATGTGGTAAACTCCAATTCTGACATTAGGAATATTCTTTGGAATAGTGACACAATCTGTTCTGCTTTTTGAAGTACATTTGTGGTTTTGTAAGTGTCTGAGATAAATGGATCAAACAGAAGACCTGGGCAATATACAGTTAAAACTTTTGCTCAACATCATTACCTCGATTTCTTTTCTCTACCTAATTAATATTGTACTTCATTATTTTATTCTTTGACTTACTCTACATATATAGCTCTTGAATAGTCATGTATTGGTAGTCTGCATTGTGCATAAGGGATGTATTTGTTTGCCCAGGTCTGCTGTCCATCTGGCCACAGCTTTAAACAGTTTTAACGGTTGTGCTCATGATTATGTGGTTGCTACGGCACACTTCTAATGGGCAGGCCAAGGAGCTGCCCACCTACAAGGACAATGACTTCATCAACGACGGGCAGAAGATCCACATCGACGAGGAGCACAAAAAGATGTTCCTGGAGAAGCTAAGGAAGGACGTAGAGGTGTGTGTGTGTGTGTGTGTGTGTGTGTGGAGAGCGTACATTACCTTCACAATGTAGACCTTCTATGGTAGCAGTACTCCACCTTCTACATCCACCTAAACATGAAGGGTTAGGGATGGCACCGATACGATACTGAGATCAGATGTCGGTCCGATACTGACTTAAATAGCTGGATCGGTATCGGTGACAGTTGAACAGTTGAAACCGATTCATCGGGCTGATCCAATTAAATTAATTTACATGCGTAGGTCTGTCAAGCATCAGCCATGTCTAGCCTACCAAGGCCACACTATCAGCAGCAGGTTTCTAAAATGCATCTAAGTCCTAAAATGTAGATTGGCTGTTATTTACGTTGCGTCTTAACTTAAATGGTCATTTAACACTGGAATCGGATCGGTACTCGGTATCGGCTGATACCCAAAGTGCTGGTATCTGTATCAGGACTGAACAAGCTGGATCATGCCATCCCTAGGTTAAACACTACACAGAATATATACAGCGCTATGATAACAATAAAAGATCATCTCTCTCTCAAAAAGCAATATTGAAGTGTTCCTTTGACCTCAGTTGCCCCCCAACACACTGTTGTGTAGGATCTAGCTGTGCCTTGTGCTCCATAGTTCCTGGCCCACCTGAAGCTGATGGACTACAGCCTGCTGGTAGGCATCCACGACGTCGAGCGGGCCGAGCAGGACGATGTGGAGAGCGAGGACAACGAGGGCGACGACGAGGGAGAGAGCGACGGCGGCGGCGTCGGCACGCCCCCGGACAGTCCCAGCAACACCCTGGACAGCACCAAGCCCCTGTCCCCCGGGGAGTTCGACGCCAACATAGACGTCTACGCCATCAAAAGCAATGATGGTGAGACCCCGGACCTCCGACCTTGTGCTCATACCAGCCACTGATTCTGTAGACCCCGCCGCGCCTCTGCCTGCTTCTTGTTTCGACTGGTTGGCAGTGGTCCAATCTTCTACTAACCTCCATTTTTAATTTTTGTTAAACCGTTTTTAAATAGTTCCAATTAAAGGTGCTTCAATTCCCAGCTAATGATTTTGATTGATGATTAAACTATTGGCAAGTTACTTTATAGCACTCTACTTTAAATGGATTTTCCAGAATGTGGAGCGGTACGCAGAGGGTTGCAAAATCATCCAGCTAGGCCAGCAATATTTGCTGTGTACGTGAACTGTAATGTCACTAAGTTTGCTGAATGTACACGGTGTGTGCAAACGTTTATTATGAAGAGACCTTTTGGGTTCTATGTTTTCACCATCTACCACCATGCTGAGATTGACCATGCTCGAGGCTGATCCTTTACCTTCAGGTGCTCCCCGGAAAGAAGTGTACTTCATGGCCGTCATAGACATCCTGCAGCACTACGATGCCAAGAAGAAGGCTGCGCACGCCGCTAAGACAGTCAAACATGGGGTACGTTGCTGGGTGGCTTGACAATCACAATGGATTCTCTGTGGTATAGTTATTATTAGTAGACTAATTAAAAGGCCACAGAACCATGGAATGTTAATGTGTCGTTTCGTGTGCACGGGGAATAATTGCCTCCATTTCTGCTCCTCGCCCTGCAGGCCGGAGCGGAGATCTCAACAGTGAACCCAGAGCAGTACTCAAAGAGATTCTACGATTTCATCACCACTATCCTGTCATAGTGCCTAGGGAGGAGGTCTGGCCCACATGGGGCGGGAGGGCGGGTGGGCCGGAGAAGGGGGCGTTGACTGAGAGAGAGAGCCCATCAGGAATCCTAATGGGTTAAAGGTGCTTGGTATATCGCACTCTCTCACCCATCTTCTCTGCATTTCCCTGGACACACACACACACACACTCACTTCTCTCTATTCCAACGCAGTGCCACGCTGTGCAGCTAAAAAACATCACTTGTTTACATTTAACCTCCTCTGTTGGGTTGTGTTTTTTGTTTACCATGTTGAAAGCAGGTGTTTTGGTCTTATTTTCTATTGTTGTTTTCGTGTATCTTATTACTTATTAGTGTTTTTTTTTATTGCCTCTAATGCAACATGTCGCACCCTGCATTGTTTTTGTTTCGTTTTTCTGTTACCGTATTTCCCTAATGTTGTGAAGGGTATATATTTTGTGTGTGTGTGTGGGGGGGGGGTGAGAGGTTAAGGGGGAGTTTAGAGGTCAGATTACAGCACTTGGTCAATCTGTAGTAAATAGAGGGTTGGGTGGAAATTAAAATGGAAGTTTATGTTGAGCATCGTCCAATGCAATCGCTTCGCTCTCAGCAAGTAGGAAGCAGTCTTCCAAAAGGCCAGTGAGTGGCCAGAACCCATCCAAATGCCACACATGTTGCCAGCCAATCGAGCATTCACATTTGGCTCCCTCATTCATCACTCACCCATTAGGCTCACCTCCCCCTGACAATGGTTGTCCCACTCCCCCAATCACCTTCCTTTGTTTACAGTAAATGTATCGGGCGACTTTCTGTGCCACACACACACACAAAACTAAACTCAATCTAATGCTTGTTTGCAAGACTTGTTTTGTCTAAATGTTTTAGTCTTTGGCAATTTTATATTGTAAAATATCATCGTAGTTTTTTTATTAAGGAGCATCAAGGGAACAGTGAATTTGAGCACGCGCTTCCAATTGTTACAGAGTGAATCGTGGCCCATTTGTTAAGTCCTGGCTTCTCTCTCTTGGAGAAAGAAAGGCCTTGATATTTTTGACATGTCGTGTTCATCTTCCTACAGGGCAGTACTTCTCAAATATTAGCCTTCCCCTTTCTCCATAACAAATGTATGCATTTTAGTTTTATATGAATTTTATTCTAGATAATCAAACTAGATTAGAAAACAAATGGCCACAAATTAGAAGAAAAAAAAAAAAAAACTAATTGAGAAGATATATTTTATGACCTCACCCCTAAATACAGGGTTTGGCCTACATTTCAATAGCCATTAGCACCTTAGAACTAAAATGGTTGATATTGCACTTTTATTTTGCATTAGTTGTTAAAGGAACACAGCTCTGCTTCTACTCGACATTTTACCTACGGGTGAGGGCCCAGAAACAAGGCCTTTATTGCAATATTTGACATGGCAGGAGTTGGCGGGCCAATTAACTGCAGGGCTTATACACCGGCCTACCCACCACAGGGTGGCAGTCTTGGGGGTCTGAGAGCTACCGTAGGCTGTATGCAATGGCTCTATTGAAGCAGAATTCCAGTTTACCTCCAACATCGTACCGGAGCACGCTATTGGCTGGCGTGTGTGTGTCAGTGTTTCCAGGAGAAAATGTGTCAGTGTTTCCAGGAGCAAATTATAAATTTGGGGAGGCGGGGGTAGTAACGAGTGTTTTTGGATGGGGATGTAGGATTCTTAGTTGAAACTAATTAAGGAATACCCATTGTTATTTTCTCTAACCTGGCTGTGAGTCTGAACATCGTTGTTGTTGTTGTTGTTGATATTGAGCAGTGGTTAATGGCAACTGCCGGATTCATGCATAGACATGGTTTGTTTTTCTTCAGTTATATAATTATTTTTTTTCTTTGTATATTTTGCACAAAAGGAAAGGAACCAAATGTTATGCATATAATCCCAATTAGTTGATGTGGTCTTAACGAAGGGAAATGCAATATAAATATATGTAAATGAGAAAATGTGTGTGTGTGAGATGTGGATATGGATAATCTGCTAAAGCAAGAATTGTCCTCGACTATTCTAACCTGTGCATATGGCTTCCATCGTGAGACGTTTAGATATCATTGAATATATTCACATTTATATTTTTACATTGCATTGTTGTCATGGCATACAGTTGTGTATGTGTATGTATATGTGTGTGTATATATATGTGTGTGTGTATATATATATGTATATGTATGTGTATGTATGTATGTATATATATGTATATACATGTATGTGTGTATATATATGTGTATGTATGTATGTGTGTGTATGTATGTATGTGTATATATGTATATATACATGTGTATGTGTATATATACATGTGTATGTGTATATATGTATATATACATGTATATGTGTATATATACATGTGTATATGTGTATATATACATGTGTATATGTGTATATATACATGTGTGTA
>JAODLL010000013.1:1509725-1526369 GCA_026546735.1 Forbesichthys agassizii
GAGAGAGAGTAAAAAATAAGCTATTTTTGGATGTTTTAAATGTAAAAAAGTGTTTACATACATTATACATAAAATATTACAATAAATGTCATGATTCTGACAAATACTTTTCTTATGTTTATTATTACATTGTTAGTTGGGAACGCATCCACTTCGCCATTGTTTAATATTCGGCTGCAGAGACAACAAGAAAATGTAAAAGGATCCATTCCCACACCAACAGGGACTAAGAGCTGGTTAATTAACCAAAGACTAAGCTGCTGCAGATTTCAATCACATTTTATGTTCTCTTTTGGCCCAGAGATTCACTCTCTCTCAACAACCAAGTCATTTTTGAGTAAAGTCTAAATATATATATATATAATGCCTATACCTGCTCTGGTCAAAGAACTCAATGGACAAGCTGATGATCTCATCGTCTGTGATGATTCTCTTGTCCTCATCTGCCACCTCTCCACGGTCCTCGTTTGACCCGTTAGAAGCTAGAAGTTAAAATAAACAGCCTTAAAATGGTTCCCAATCAACACACCAACACTGTCACTTTAGTTTGAATGCAAATAGTAAATACATTCAATGCAAATATAAAATGCTCTAAAGGAAAAATAACAGGGAGCAGTATGATACCTTAAAAGTAAAAGAAAATATAATTAAATAAGTACAGGCCTACAATAGAAAGCAGACAATTATTAGAATAAGCAATAAAATGAATACATTAATAATGTATGCCCAAGGCAGTCAGGCATCATTGCTTACCATCTACAGAGGGGTGTTCTGCATAGAAATCTCTCCTCCTTTTCATCTCATCTAAAAATGAACACACATATTAACACACAACCAAAGCAATGTTCCAAACACAATTTTGAAAGTTTTCACAACTGTCCTCCTGACGTCTCTACATTTCCATAGGTATGCGGCATGATGTTTTCCTCTCTAAAATATCAAAGTGTAAGTGTAAACATGCTACAATCCCGGACAGCGGGAGTTACATTTTTAAAAATGCATGCCTACTATAGCTGAATTCATATAGAAAACACAGGCAATCTGTTGTGCGTGACTTATGAAGATGCAGCTGTTTTGCCCCATACATACTTTTGAAGAGGCCAGGGACTAGCTTGTACACAATGTCCTGTAGCGTTTTGTCAGACCTGGATAAGAAGACATCGGTCATGTAATGTATGACCATTGTACAAAAAAAACAGCATTCAAGCTCAATATGTCTAAAATATACATAAATCGTTGGTTTGTTGGTTTGCTGGCACAAGGAACAAAGATTTACAACCACAACCAACTAAACAGCCTGTAAGCGTCTTGAAACAGCATGTATTTAACCAGATATCTAACATAGCAAACAGCTATTTAGAAGACAAATAGCTTCATGAGAGAAATTGCCAAACTCTCACAGCATTATTTGCATTAGAGTGATTAGTAGTCTACACAATAAAAAAATACAGATATTAACATGTACTGCCGTTAATGATATCACTTAAAAACATGTTTTTAGAACATGTAACATTCTCACCTAATGTTCAGAAGAGGTTTAGTTTTGTGTACTTGCACATCACATATGGGGCAATACTTGCTGGTTTCCAGGTAGCGCACGATGCACATCTTGCAAACTGGAGACAATAAAAAAAGAATAAGCTCAATGTAAACTGTTGATATTGTATAGGGGAATCACTTTAGAGGTGTCATGGGTCATCGTAGGAGGCTACCGATAAGATTGCACATTGCAAACGGCATACAATGAATAATAATAAACATTATTTTCAACATAACCTAATAATTTCGTTTGGATAACTAAAATATGCATACATGACAACCCGGTAGCCTATAGCATGGCTCCAATCAAAACATTTTCCTCAAGCTTTAACAGGTTTGCTCACATGAATGTAGACATTCGATGATGGTTGTGGCATCTATGAAATATCCCCCACACAGCACGCACATTAGGTGAGGGTTTAGCTCTGTAATCTTTATCCTGGTGGTTCGATGCATGGTTCATGAAAGGGGCAGCGCTGTGAATAAGATAAGTGAGAGTGTAATTCAAATGATGCACAAAATACAGTGTCTGCATCATGGAAAATGATTTATAAAGCATGGCGCTGCAGCATGTTAGATCAACCCAACCATTTGGAAGAGGTTATTGTTTGTTTGATGGTGTTAAAGCAACACAATGCTAATACTCAAATAACCAGGACACAGTGCAGTGGCAGATTGATAGCCAACAATTGGGTGTTGGTGACCGGCCATTGGATGACCTGGCTGAGGGCGCACCGAGGCCAATTGATGCCCATAAATCAATCACTACTGTGACAAATCGACAATTGCCAAATAAATATGGAAGAAATGCGGAGCTTAACATCTGCTCCAAAATAGGATACATTGGCCTAGGCCCAGGCTAGGCTAAATGTTTTAGACTAAGAAGTCATTTTTCAAAAGGAGCAAAGTTCACATTCGCTCAAGCCCATTACGCCATGGAAATCGAACAATGATATGCTGCCGCTGTAGCCTAATCGTGATGCGTCTGTCCTCGATGGTCAAATTATTATAATATATGTTTTTTTTGTTTTATTTATATCCTTACAAGCTTTTGTCTCATAGAATCGCTGTAAATATGAGAAGTCGTGCAGGCTGAGGGAATAATTACAGACCCGCGATACGCGCAGGCGGCAGACACTCATTCACTGCGTCAGGTGTGCCACTATGGGCTATTGAAAATATTTGCGTTTCTATGGCAACTTGCTTTGCTTTAGACCACACGTCGGCTTTCCAGTAGTCCAACCAATCACGCACACAAGGTGAGTCTCCATGCAAATAATTCAATAAGCTATTGATGAGACGAGCAGGGAAAATATATGCTATCTGAAACTGGTCGTGGCTCGCTCAACACAGGCTGCCAGGCTGCGCGACAGGGCTGCCATTTTGTGAGCAAAGCCCGTCTCCTCTTTGCGGACCGATAGGCTCCTTGCAACGGGATACATTCCCAATCGGACGCACGTAGGTTGGCTTCCGATCTTTAGCAGACGGTTATGCTATTTTTGCTTGCGTCTTGACAATAAAATAAGCTATATGCCTCCCGCTTTTTTATTCGACGGGCGGACTATCGTTTCCATTGCTTGTGCACGCAAGTTATCGGCACCGCTCAGCAACATGGTTCGACGCAGCCACTTTAGTTTGAGCGCAACCGGGAACAGCGGCAGTTATTATTGCCTATAGCCTATTGCGTGCAATTATGTTACTATGAAAATGCACAATGTATTACATTTTGTGTTTTATTTTAATTTTATGTTTGTTCTCATTAACAAAAAGTATTGTGGTTGTAGGCTATACCCCGATAGGCTATATTCGAACATTGTTATTGTAATAAAGTAGGCTGTCCTCTTGCAGTTCAACGTCGTTTCAGCAGCTCATATGCTATAGCCTGTTAATGGAAGCCGCGCGGCTACAAAGTGAAGCGGGCACTCTTTTCTGTTTGGTACAGGGATAACTGAATTTATGTACATGACAAAACAGACCACGAACGCAGGCAAGAGATCAGAAGCGTTAATATGCTCTTAATAAGCTGTGCATCAGTAAGAACGCGCTTTTAAATTCACAGATCTGAACCCAGACCAGACTAATTATGACGAGTTTTTAACGCAGTCAACATGACTGACAAGCGATACAAAGAATTACCACGCGCTGACTGGTTTTATGGGCTGTTTTCTCAAGCAGTCCGATGTTGCCAAAACGGAAAACGGAAAATATTCCAAGAATGTTTCCTGGTTAGGCTATATCACGTATGGATGATATTCAACATGTCTGTTACGCCATTAATAGATTGGTTGGTGTTTGCACAACTGTTTTTACTATTTTCATATGGAGGCAATTGCATAGGCTAACGAACTAGGTGACTTCACTTAATGTCAGCAAGGACTAAAGCCTATCTGTATATTTTGTCATCGAATGTCTTGTCTGTCTACAAGTTAATTTAGCCTAAAGGTTGACATTTGTGAATGGCACTGAAAGGAGACATAACATAGTCCTACGCCTAAAGTATATGCCACAAACCTAACAATATATGATAGAATATAACAACAGAGACGTCTCACTTATAGGCTGTGCGTTATATTGCAGTGAACTTTAAATAATGTGGGTGTAAGTGAGAAGAGAGGGGGAAAAAAGGAAAATCAAGCCTTAAACTCAGTTATTCGCCGACAACCAAATTAGGTTATGCCAGTTAAAATAATTAGCTGCAAACACACAGTCCATTCAGTCCTTTCCTTTGAATTGACCCAACGCTGAGCGGTTTGTGAGCGGTAATTTAGTTGCAAAGTTATATACGGTTTCAAAATATCCCGTTATTAATGTAACAGCTGAAACACCAAATAAAATTTTATGAATCGCTGTAAAATATTTTGGTCAACTGCTGGAAGTGACAGGTAACCTAAACTAGAGATTGTCCTCTAATCCCTTTTATAAAACACTGATATATTATTTGGGCTATCGGTTAGGGATTGTGGTATAGCCCATGATCTGAAATGATGTCACTTTAAAATATTTTTTTAATATTCTGACCAAATGTATCAACCTTAAGAGATTAGATGGAACCCCACCGTCGGCCATATTCGTAAAATCATGTTTGTCTACCATTTTATTTTGTGCTATATATTTTGTGTAAAAGAACGCTTCATGATAGGCTACAACAAACCATGGTGTTAAAGGAAGGGATAGTAAAACAATACATAACGCCATCAAATCTGCCTTAACGTCCAAAACAAATGAGCCCTTCTTTTAGCACGTCAATGTAATGGGTGATGTTAATAATGATTTGGCTGGTCGGTGAGACAACAGTCTGGCTATTGTAACCTGGACGCCATCTCGTTTGAAATTACCCAAATTCTCTAAAAATCATACGACCGTCTAGACACGATCACCATGCACAAATGTTGCTATAGAGTGACACTCCGGGTTTTACTTAGATTTTGTGTTCATATAGTGTCATGGGTGAAACATTTAATAAATGAAATTGTGTGTCACTTGTCAGGTTTATGGGACGGTTCCATTAAGCAAGAACTTAAGTTAATAAAAGGACAATTCAGAAATAAACGCTAAAAGCAAAAGCATTGTCCGATACTACACACCCCAAAGATCCAAATTCTATAAAACTATACCAGGGGGTTTAAGTAAAAGCATACAATTAACGGTTTAAACAGCCGATGCAGTTAACATCGCTGCCTTTCCAGTCCTGTTCTACTGATATGTTCCATTTCGATCGACTCTAAACCTGGACAAGCAAATCTCAACCATATACAAACTTCCCAATGTAAACAATAAACAATACGCAATGAAACGTGCATATGTGCCAACCATAATGTATGCGTTTGTTCGAGAGGGTATCATTTCTTCAAAGTGGTCGTGAGACAAGAGCACCACGTCGGTGAGTCCGAACCATTTCGAAGCTTTTCATCCACCGCTGGATCGATCCATAGTTCAGTCATCAAAAACACACAATCGGAATCCCCAAACACACACACACATTCCGTTTGTCAGAGACTATATCGAAAATGACATACCCAAAGTCTTGAATGGTAATCCGTGGGACTGGAGTCGAATAGACAATGAAAGTTAGGAGGCGATCAGCAGAAAATGAATACGAGCCGAGCCGCCATCTTGAAAAAGGCTGCAGACGCTGTCAATTGAGTAGAGCGCACAGCGCACCGGAGCTCATTTCACATGCGTTAGGAATACTATTTTCCTCTCCTTGGCGGTGCTGCACGCGTGTTGGATCGGGTGTTGCTAAGGATTCCGGACCACCGGTTCTGTGTTGCTAAGGGTCCCAGCTCGGTGCTGATAACTTTGCCTCCAAAAACAGCTCCCCGCTAAATGCAGCAGTGTGTGCACTGTGGAAACTGACACCGTCCCCAAAATGGCTTGTATTTCGACCGCCCCGCTTTGGTCACGTGTGCCATTCCTTAAGGGTGCCTGTAAATTATATGTCGGTGTATTTTGGTATCTTTAGTTCAAGGCACAGGATTTAAATAACATAAAATACACACCAAATATACAAAGGTTGATCGCTTTAACCGCAACTAGGTTACAATAAAGACTGTTAACACACTACCTTGACGTAGCATACCAGATGGATGGTATAGTCCGACCACGAGAAGAGAACGCAGGAGCTGGGTTTGTTTTGCTGCGATTCTTGTGCGCTACTGCTCAAAGATGTGGCTTCTCATGTGAATATATATACATAATAAATAAAAATTTAAAAAATATATAAAAACACGCAGTCTGGCTTACTTACCAAATACATATATTCCTGCTAGGGTTTAAGTGTTGTTAACCATTTTATATGTGGGTTTGGCATCTTAAAATGTGTTTGCACATTCCTTTATCTCTTAACCACTGCTGAAATGGAAGAGACTTCGGATGTTTATGGAATATGAGCCATCGTGGCGCATTTGTTCACCATCGTTGAACTTTTAGCAAATGCTGTCGCCCTGCTCTGGTGTGCTATAGCTGCACTACCAAATGAAAACATGTACAGCATATTGCCGTTATGCACAGGACCCAGTTTTAGCCTATCAAACGCATTAATAAGATACCTGCATTTTTGCCGGCTCAATTTTAATAACACCCCAGTTCGCAGTGTCTATTAGGCTAGAAGAACATTTATCAGTCAGGCAAGGCAACACCAGCTTAAATTGACGAGACATTGAAATAAGACCTGAAACAGCCACCAAGGTACTTCTGTACACTAGGCTAAATAAAAACAACGTTTTTTACAACAATTTTTATTTTGAAACAAGTCAAATTTAAAAAAAAAGAAGACAATGACACAACTGAACCGCACTATAACGTTCGTTTTTTTAAAACTGGAACTCAGAAGACGGTTCACATCTGAGTCGCTTTCTCCAAACTCTTGGCTGCGTCTTTCATTTTCCCCACCAGGTCCTGAAACCAAAGACATGTTTATACTGAAGACCAATAGATAGCCTATGCCTACCTATGTTGACGGGGATTAATAAAACAAAATAGCCCGTCATAAAATTGCTAGACGACAACTGACAGACCCATTGGATCAATTTTGACTAAACTAAAATTAATTTGTATCGTTATTTTGAATAACATCGATCATATCTTAAGTTAACATGGTTTGAATCAGTGGCAATTATTTTAATACAAGAAACGGATCGCAGGTTATTTAACTAATCAAATTAAAATAGGCCTGCAGGTCAAACGAACCAGTCACACTAAAAAATAGTGTCGCACACACACTGAATACACTGTCACAGCATTGTGAATTCTGCATGCTTATCGTCAGAAGTTTGAACTTGGAAGTTTTACATCATTGTATAAAAATGTTTAGAATTATGTAGCCTGTGGTTTAGCATACTGTCAGATATAGAAAACGCATAATGTATTTCTGTAGATTAGAAATATGCCTATTTAAATTGTTTTATAAAAACACGTAAATTCCAATACAGTCTGTTTCACTTTGTGGTCTACAACGTTGCAACATTTGTAAATGCTGTAAAACAATAAAATCTTAGCGAAATTAGATTTTTATTGTAGCCTATATGCAGCAAAATATATAGTTTGTTGGGTAGCACATATTGATCTATACATCTCGTTGTCATGTTTTTAATTTGTCAATCATACCCTTTTGCAAAGTAACAATATATTCGTTAATATAAGGCATGTGAAGAGCATGTATTTTCTTGTTTCACAGCTAAAATAGACAACTTTGTTTCAGACCGACTATTATACGCTATACAAAAAGGGCAGCAGGCCTAATACATTATATAATTGGTTAAGGAAATACATCACAGGGACATTTACTTTCAGAAATGCGAAAATAAACATTCATTCGCCCAGCATTTGATTGGACAGTTTTCTTTTATCAAAACGAGATTTCTTATGTTCCATGCATTATACAATAATATATTTTTAAAGAAATGAATTGCTCCTGACGGTTAATTCGTTAACAAACCTGTAATTGCTCTACTGTGCAGCTGAAGTTGATATCTTCAGATCCTTCCATGTCACCACTCTGTAAAGATTACAGCATAAATCATTGAAACCGGTTATAGCTAGACCTTTATAACAGAGCCTTAAGTAAACATAGACCAACATACCTCAACATTAAGTGAAATCAGATAGAATGGCTCATTGACCTTATGGACATGTCCATTCTGTGAAAAAAGTTACCAAACCAGTTAGTTATTTAGCTCAACAAAGCATTTATTCAAATGTGCTGAATATAAATGTAACTACCTTCATGTGATATTGCAGGCGCCATGATACATCGTTAATATGTGGCTGGCACTTCCCAATACTACATAAAGAAACATCAGATTAGATTCTGTATAGCCTACAATTACATGACTGAAATATTATATAATTAATCAAAGGTGTTTGTTCTTGCATAAACTTGTTTTAAAAAGACCCAAATACATTGTCTGAATTCTAACTTGACAAACCACAGAAACCTAAGCAAGCAATCTCAAAGTCTTTACTGAAAATGGTAAACATCAGAACATCTCATATTCAACATTTAAAAGTTGTTAAACACCACTTTGGCAAATGCTTGTGATAGTCTACACTTTACTAGTGATAACCTCAATTTGATACATCTTGTTTGTTGTAATCTTGTGAGTTTAACATGAATAGCCATAGGTTGAAAAGTTTTAACTCAAATTATGACACCTGTGCTATTAATGCACCCTGTTTCTATTTTCCATTTGAAACTCAATGAATACTTACTTTGCTAATAAACCTTCTACCTCATCTTTATATTTCTGTGAAAAGAAAACATAATGAGCCTGGAAAAAGTTTGCCACAATACTAGAATCCTTTTTTTTAAAACATACATTTGAGCTACCTGGTATGAGTTATGGAATATCTCTATTCTCTCCACATCAAATGGGCAATCTTCAAGGCAGGAGCTGCCACAGCAAAAGAACAAACCATTAGTTAAAAAAAAGCCACATTTTGTTTATATTATTCAAATATGGGTATATTGCTGCTTTGCAGTGGGAGAAATCATATATTTGATCAGTCAGTGTATGCCTTATTATAACTAAACAAACTTTTGAAGTAAGCACTCTAAACACACACTCAATTCATCTACAATTCTATATACTTAAACATAAGTATTGATAATATTTAAAATAAAAATCATTAAAATATAAATTTCATTCATGACCACATTTGCCATCTAGTCACTGAAGTTACTATAAAAGCAACTATTTATATCAATATGCATATTATAACGCCATTTGTATGATAATGTCTCATCCTGTAAACAACAAGGTCAAAGCAGTAGGCTATTTATTTTAAATAAACTTTCAAAATTAGAAGGTGTTAGATCCCAGGCATGATAATTGGTATAGCCTATGCCTTGCAGATAATTACTAGAATTTGTATTACCTTATTGTTGACATGTCTGCGTTTTGTTTGACGGCCTCGAGTATGTACATGGTCACTGCAGTGTGACATTGTTTTAACAGGATCTGATCAATGGAATTCAACTCAGCCGCATCTACAACCAGCATAAAGAATAACGTGAGAACAATACACCATTATGCATTTTACATCACACGCTGGTGAAGGCCTACACGTGGGATTGCGCACACAGAGTATTTGGAATGGAAGTAAACTGTAAACGGTGAATAAAGTTTCCTTAGATGTATTCTTGCATTAAACAAGTGTGCAATCATGTCCGTTTACCGAGTGGTCTTACGATATGTAAATCAAACCTAATTTGCATATGACTGGCTCATTTAAAATCCAGATGGGTTGCTGCACCATCGTCCTTTGTTACTTTGTGGTAGAGCAGAATACACACGTCGTTGTAGCCTATTTATTGGTAGCCTAATGGCATTCTTAAATTTGTTCAGTAGACATTTAATTCTTATAGGTTATATATAGACTTGATTTGCAATTTATAACGACCAGGGTATACCAACACAGCCATTAAGTACATTGCATTGGTTATTGGTGTGTAGCCTAATAATGACGCATGTTTCATTCATGCAGACTACGACTGCTAATTTACGATATTAATTAATATCTCCTGAAGTCAACAGGAGTTGTAGGAAACAGCCAAGTGGGTGGCCGAAAATGACCAGAGGATTGGTCAATTTGCATATCAACAAACCATGCATTGCTAATTGACGTTAGGCTAATTGTGATTGACGGAGTGTTTCTGATATGCAAAACATGTTATTATTAGATAATATTAGGTCAAAGACTAAAGAGGCAGACCGAAGCTGTGAGACCAGTAGCCTACCGCATTCAAATATGCCTATAGCTGTATTATAACAGGCAGCCACATCGTATTTAGGTGGAACGACTCTTATCATTTGAGCGGAGACTGCCTTTGTAAACATCTTATAGATGGTATTTTTAATCTGTCTCGGAGCGATTCCTAACGACCTTAAACAGCTCCAATACAACCGGGACATGGGCATCTCTTAGCGGGTGCATAGAAACCGGAAGCAACTCAAACAAAAGAGATCGACGGAGGCTTACCTAGAATACTGTGGTCGGAAAAGCCAGACAACAGGCTGCGGAAAGCAACGTCTATTAACCCAGTGAAGCTTTTTGTGTCGAAAACGGACGAATCTGCCAACAACTGCAGTCCTTTCTGCACAGACTCAGACAACTCCATTTTGTGAGGAAAGAAAATCACGTGATGTGTCAGCTGATCTAACGGAGGCTGTGTAGGCTGAGATCGATTGAGGCGATAAGATGATGTGGTCGCTGACAATTACATTGTATTGGAATAAACTCAGTGGGACTAATAACTTAATAGGCTATGATGATGATACGATATATCAATATAGTATTTATTTTTCAGGCTTTCAGGCCCAGAGGTTAAATGATGGATTTTTTACAATATAACCTACCCTATACAATATATGCATTTATTTTCTTTATCAAACGCAACGTCTTGTTGTCTGGACTACTTCAGCCTTGTGATAACCAAACAATAAGTAGGTCTATGCAAAATCTAAACAGTAATAATAGAGGCTTTAATGCGTAAAAATGTCTAATTGCTCTTGATATAGGCCTATTACACCTTAATGAAACATATAAGGTATAAGATTTAAGACTTACATTGCGACTAATGCATAATGTAGGCATGTCCTGTTTTATGACTAAAGTTGGGAATGCTCTTTAAACGGTCGGCAAACAACTTCCTGTTTTCACTAATGTCACATCATCTCGAAAGTGTCCATAGAGGTTTGTCTCACTTTGTATCGGCTACACGTAACCACATGCCCCGCACGGCTAGGATATCAAGTTGACCTCTGACACCACCCTGACACAGTCCAAAGTCCATTTGATCGGGTCAGGCCCAGGCTGCAAAAATTACTTGCAGCATTCACGCAGCCTAGAAGGTGTTACCCTTTAGCATCATGTGAGCTTTCTTGTGTTTGTATACAGCCCATAAAGAGTTTGGACATACAATGAATATAAGCTTAATATTTGGTTGCATGATAGACTATGAGACCGTTGCTCTGGTCTTTGCTTTTATCAAACTTTCATATTATTAATTCAATCCATTGTTTCTGCACAAATATGTTCAGATTATCTGCATTTAGGCTACACGGTAATGATGAAGTTATTTGATCCATTGAGCCATTAGGACGTGCTTAATGTAGACGTCCTATTTTTGGATGGATATGATTAGGCTATACCTCAATATGCACAATAAATTGCTTTATACAAATTTCCCCGCAAGTAGTTTATGTCTGTTTGTCTGTCTGTCTGCCTGGGGAAGCCTATATGCAGACAATGTTTCTGTCAGCCTATAGCTACGTCTATACGTTCTGACATAACTAAATAAGTAAACTCAGCAGTTCACTGCCTTAAACATGCACAGGCTATAGGCATGTAAAAATACATATTTGGAGCTATATTTAGTTTGGATAAAAGTTAAGAGGTTTAGTGTTAAATGCGTATGTGTTATAGGGTTGGGCCAGCAAGCATATCCATATTATTTTTGAATGGGGGTTTTCTCCCCGCCTGCCCCAGGGTTTGAGCCGTGCTCTTAATCATATTCGAATGGCATGAAGCATTCTCTGGAAGCATGCAGTGGACAAAAATATGTTGTGAACGTCTATAAATCATTTATCTTAAACAGTTTTGTCATATCTTAACTGTCTATTATTGCTAGTTCAGTAGTTCAGATGCTAATCTCGATCGATGTTTAACGTTCATATCAATTCAGTTCAATAGGCTAGCAGTAGCTATGGCAAATACGAAAAAATAAATTTGATAAGCAAACAGACATCGGCCCACTTGAAATTAATCATGGTCACTTAGCTTTCAAGTTTTAAAATTATTTTAGGATATCTTAAAGTATTGAGTCCTTACGTCTATACGTTATGTACATTACGTGGACATTTTTACAATGGTCAGTTGTTTGTATGTGTTACCAATAGGTTTATAGCCTATTATATTATAGCCCAGATACAACATATAACCAATTAGGCGCGGTAGGCTGAATGGTAAAATAAATACAGCAACCATAATTTTAAGTATTTTAACGATTTTAAAACGATTGAGGAGCCATTCTTCAGCCACAATATAAATTATTATGTTAAAATAATATAACATATGTATGTGCATGCCGATGAGGCTACTTTGAGGCTACTTTAGTTTACAGTTTTTAAACGTAGCCTTATTTGCCCTTTGGCAGATTACATATGTTTCTTAAACAGGCACACACACACACACACACTTGCTCTCAACACACGCTTTGTGTGTACGTGTGTGTAAGAGAGGGAGAGGGAGGGAGAGAGGACGAGAGAGAGAGAGAGAGAGAGAGAGAGAGAGAGAGAGAGAGGGAGAGAGAGAGAGAGAGAGAGAGAGAGAGAAGGTCGGATACAGTTTGTGTAGAGTGATTCTGCCCTCTGTCGGAAAACACTCCAAAGCTACAATTCTTCTGTCATTGCTGAGCGTGCCTCTTTTGTCCTTACATGTCCTATTATTCTGAAAAGATTTGAATGAAGAAATTGGTTTGGCATCTACCTGTTGTCGCAACTCGCGTGTATTCCTAAAACGTGTTAAATATTTTAGTGTTTGGCTCCCAATGTGACAAATTTGATATATGAAGAAAGAATCTCTCTGGTCTATTATGGCCAACATTTTTTTTCCATTTCACAAACAAGTCACCGAGTAGGCTACAGCAGGAACACCTAGGGTCACCAAGTGACAAGTTGAGATAAATGGTCTAGTAGTGAAATATGACTGATTTATCTCATTTATAAGCAGAGAGACGAGAAAGTGCCTCAAGCAATGCCGTGTAGGCTTAGAAACGGTAATTAACGTTTCCCTGTTAATAACTTTGCTATATAGAGCCTGCCTAATTAAATTATAGGTACATAGGCCCAATCCTTCTCGTACATTTCAATTTCAGGAATGGGCCCTATTGTTCTGAATAGAAAACCTCAAAGAACAGGTCAGTTCATTTGAGAGAAATTACTGGACATATAGACAATGTGTAGATCATTATCTAGAGCCGAAGACATTCTCCGAGCTAACAAAGAACATACGCGCAGTACCGTTCGCATCTTCGTGGCCGCTAGGTGGCAGTGTTGTGGCTTAGGCCGTACGTCGATTACCACCCCTCTCTCCCCCCATCTGTCATGAGGGAATCACTGGAGGGGAACAAAGAAAGGGAGAGCAGTGAGAGCGAGAGAGAGAGGGGGGTGGGTTGTGTTGAGTTGTGTGCGTGTGCGTGTGTGTGTTGGGCGGGAGGTGGGCTCTGGGAGGTTAGAGGGCTGGGGAGGGGGTTTTCCCTTGCGACGAGACCTTACGGAAATTTGAATGGCTAGCATTCACATCACTGGAACGCGCGCATGCCTGGTGGAGTTGTGTGTTGTGCAGCCAGCAGCCACCCTGACGCGCGCCATGCAGCATCATTGCGCACATGCACTGCCTGGTTATGACATGTAATTTTGATTATAACTCATGTTTATATTTCACCAAAGATGTGGGTGTGACATTGGCTATATTTGAATATAGCTTGCTTGTTTACACAGGTTAAACGCCTCTACAAATCGGCAGGGGTCATATTGGCTGGTCATAGAACAAATCTTCTAATCTTTAAAAACTTTTTAAAAAGATAAACACGAGCATTATTACACAAATGTAGCATAACGATTTTTCAATAATTATCAAATGTCAATTAAATGTATAGGCCTATGGTCTGCTAAGCATTGTAGAGGTCAACTGTTTTTTTTACCAAATTGAGCAATATCTTATACAGTATAGGCTATAGGCTACAATGTAATTACAATAGCCTATAGCTTATAATGAAATACACAACATTATTTTAAAATGACTAATAGACTGAATTAGGCTGAAATACCATATATATTCTGTTTTTAATAGCTTAACATTTTCTTTAGGTTATTGCAATTTTTAGATATAGACGCAATCATATTAACATCAATAATAAATATAACAATATTAATTGTATAGTTTTAATAACAATTGTAATTATAAATTATTATTTTTTATATATAGGCATATTAAACGTTTTTATTTAATCAGTCTTTCATAGACAATAATTATATTAATTATATAGTTATTTAATTATTCATTTGTAGTTATGATGGATATTTGGGGGATTATATAGCATATATAAATTATATAAACTCTGTTCAACTTTAGCCCGACGAGCCGGTTTTCTCTCGGCAGCAGCTATTCCGCCCTGTGCCTGCTGGTGAAAAGCAGCTTTGGTGCTGCGCCTCGCTGCCGCAGCTGTGAGTCTATTTTCCGCTGAAGTTCTGCTGGCTTCTCCGGGCGACCGTCGGCGCATCGGGGACGCACAGGTCTTTGATAACAAAAGCAAATTCGATTATTCAAGCATTCGTTGTGAACAACTATAATAAAAGCGCATTTGAATCATATTCACCCGACAGAAGCGCAATGTTTACAGTATGCAGATCGAGGCGCACATCAAACAGGCTATGACACAACACGCAGATCACAAAATTAGGCTATGCCGTTATTTGGATTCCCCTTAAAATACTCACAATTTCACAAAATGTGGAATTCCATTAAACTAAATTACGTTTCAACCTATGACGTAAATATTTCAAGGCTTATAAATGCAAGGTTACTTTTCACTCCCTGAATCACAGCTCCACATATGCATATACCAAACACTGGTAATGAGATATATACATCAAAGTCTGTTGAGTGGCAAATGGCAAATGACTAATTGAACTTTGTGGTCGGAAAGGTTATACTGCAGTTGACACGTATATCCCCTCTCCTCTAGCACAGGTTGACCGATGTTCGTTTTTGAGCGAGCCTGCGAACGTGCATGCGTGTGAGTGCGTGTTCCAGTTTCAAAACCGCTGGCGAGAGAGACAACCCTTTTTACATAAGTGGTCACTAGTCACAGGCGAATAAAACGATAAGCCCAGCGACATATTTCTGAGCCGATATGAGTAAGAGTTACTGCACAAAATGCATGTAGAACTAATAAAAAAACATATTAATACTGTGCCAGGCGCTGCAAGAGTGCCACGTAACACCACAAGCAACCAATAAGCCAACGTGTAATCTTACATTTTAACAACTGGTTTAATATAGACATATGCTAGGCCTATTTCTAGCAATAAAACGCAGGCCATACATGACATGAATATGCCTAGTGTTATACGTCTAAATCGAAGTCGGAGTAATCTCGTCTTTAAATTATTTTAGCAGGTTTCCCAACCTATAAATCCCATTAATACATAATGGGCTATTTGTAAAACCTAAACTACATGCTAAAATTAGTTTACATTTGTTTAAAGCCTTTCATAAACCAAATTGTGGCGTAGCATAGGCTATGTGATAGAATATAGGCCTACAGTTTTCTTATAGGCAGTAAAGTTGTAGTACTGAACACTGACATTATATCGATTTTCACCAAGGTTTTACTTATCCAGGCTATTGCTAAAATGCACCAAATCCCAGCAACGCGCTTTTCCAGAAAACAGTCAAAGTCTGGTTAGTTTTAATGATCAGCATTTAAATATTGATACATAATACACATATATGCATAATATTATTATAAGAGAGGAAGCTCTTCATTCTTTAAATTGACTATTGTATGGCCACGGAAGATACAAGTAGCCTATAGCACGTCGCAAGGACGTGCGCCGTTGGATAGCCTATAAGACAGTGTTTAGAGGATGGACAGCAGATGAGAGTGCCGCGGCATGCAGCCTGCTTTTCTTCAGCGCTCTAGCAGGCAGGCGGGCGTCCACCTCAGCCCAAATTAAAACTCTTTTACAATCAGGCAGGGCGAAAGACTGCCCCAAGGCCTCTCAGGTTCCTCGTGCAGGGGGTCTTAACAGAGGATCAACTTTCATGCATGTGCTCTGAAAGAAGGATGGTCCTTTGTTCTGCTCCCAACCACCCTCCCTGTATTTCTCTCTCTCTCTCTCTCTCTCTCTCTCTCTCTCTCTCTCTCTCTCTCTCTCAAAATGGAGAGAAAAAGATTGAGAGAGAGAGAGAGAAAGAGAGAGAGAGATATTTCGCTCTGCTTGCCATTACCGTGTTGCTTCAATCTGTGCCCCCCACCCCCCCCCCCCTTCACACACACACGCGCGCACACACCAATACCACCACACACGCTCAAAAACG
>JAODLL010000013.1:1556436-1589550 GCA_026546735.1 Forbesichthys agassizii
GTGTGTGTGTGTGTGAGAGAGAGAGAGAGAGAGAGAGAGAGAGAGAGAGAGAGAGAGAGAGAGAGAGAGAGAGAGATAGGGAGAGAGAGACCGAGCCAGACGGTGAGGCGACAAGGGAAGAGAGCGAGGGACAGGAGAGTGACACCTTTACTTGCTCTCGGTCAAAATAAGACGAACCAACACGTCAAAATGAGTGGTCAGTTTGAGGAAGATATGCACGACAGGAGTGATCGGAAAAGCAAATCGCCCACGTTGCTTTCTTCCTACTGTATAGACAGTATTCTGGGCCGTCGAAGTCCTTGTAAAGTCCGACTCATAGGGGCACAAAGTTTGACAGGTCTTCCCAGCAGAGGCGACCTCGACAAGGCAGCTGAAGGTAAGATTTGTGTCAATATATATTCGCTATATGGAGAGTGGGCTACCGAATCCCATTAAGCGGAAAATGGTTTTATGAAGTTAAATGTCAGATGTAAATCGTTATGCTTATCCTAAAACCGAAGGAGTGTCTGCAGTTATTTAACATCGGGCTAATGTCGGTATTTTAATGATTTCGGGCAGGAATATTCTATGTTAAATATTTGGCAGAAAATAGCAAATGCATGCTCCGCGTGTGGGTTTATTTAGGAATATTTAGTAAACAATAGTGCTGCTAGCCCGACATAGTACGTCGGAAGTTAGCCGACGTGGAGGTTAAATGCTTTAATATATGTTACTAATTTCTATATCGTTGGCACATTTTCCCAGCAGCATCTAAAGACCCGTTATCTCTGGACACTGACATGCACCTACCGCCCAAATTACGTCGCTTGTACGGACCAGGGGGAAAGTATCTTCACGAGCATGGAGAAAAGTTTGACAGGGACCGTCTCCTGCTGGACCAACACTGCGATAGCCTCAAGATTAGCCATGCGCCGCAGGTGAGCATAAGCCGCAGCAAATCGTATCGAGAGAACGCTTCCATAAACCGAGGAGAAGGCGACCAGAGTCCCGGGGAAGGCTCGGAGGACAGCAGCCTAGGACTCGTGGAGCTCGGCCCTTTGAAGTTCGAAGAGGAGCCGGGGAAAGAAGAGGAAAGCTGTGGGGATGCGGTTGCGCTCTCCCCAAAGGACGAGGAGAGGGAATGCCTGAACGCCGGAGATGCGGACGTGAGGGACGGTGAGGACAGCGTGTGTCTGTCGGCGGGCAGTGACTCAGAGGAGGGCATGTTGAAGAGAAAGCAGAGAAGATACCGGACTACGTTCACCAGCTATCAGCTTGAGGAACTGGAGAGAGCTTTCCAAAAGACCCATTACCCCGATGTGTTCACCAGGTGAGGTTTATTATGCTTTTAAGCAGATTTAAATTATGACTTAAACTGTGAACGTATTTTTATTAATGTATAATCATTTAGCTTTTTTTGTAATAATAATAATAATAATAATAATAATAATAATAATAATAATAATAATAATTATTATTATTATTATTATTATTATTATTAATGTATTTTTATAGCTAAATACATATCATATTTTTGTTGTCGTTTATAATATACCCTAAAATAAGATTATATTGACAAGGCTATGCGCGAAGCAACAGTAGGCTATATGCCCTATAAAAATTACATAATATATTTTAAAATATATAATAATAATTATAGTAATAATAATAATGATAATAATAATAATAATAATAATAATAATAATAATAATAATAATAATAATAATACAAGTAACAATAAGCCTACTACTAATACTATTAGTCTACTATCAATAATACATAATACAAATGATTATATCACCTGTTGTCAATCTTTCATCATAATTCTACAAATAAAGAATGAAGTGCATTATATACCCTATCGTATATTCAATATAGTCTGTCATTCCGGTATACGTAAAATCCCCAAAAAGCCCCAGTAATCCAATCCATGTGTAATAGGACACTATTGAGTTCACGCCTAATAAATCCTCTACCGCCATAACCGTGCCTTGCATACGTGAACACAATAGAACTAAGTGGCCAGGTCGTTTAGTTACATTTATACCTACTTGTTATTACAGTTGACAGCGATGTTATTCTCATGAGAGAGAAAAAATGAATGATCTAGCTCAAGATGAGCGTAATGCCACGATGCATTCAACATAGGCTATGAATTCAGGGCCTTTTCAAGCTCAAGGGCAGGAATATGCACATATACTATATAATATTCTATATATATATATATATATATATATATTCTATATATACACTATATAATAGCTTAAATCTTAGAGTACATATTTTAATTACAAAATTCAATAACAACATAAAAGCATTTACTGAAAATAGTGGATACACAGCTTTGGTTGTTTTAGAGTTTTTGCCATTGGTATTATCATACCTTCAAATCGATTTATTTTAAGGCAACTCGGAGGTCTAATTTGCGCTGCAAGCCCATCTAGTATTTCAGGGAACCTCAATTGCTTTGTGGCAGGCTAGTTTAGATGTCATTATTTTAGCCATTATGTTGTTACAGTGACAACCATAGACTAAAGAAAATGTAACAATCACTAGGCCTATTTCTACCCATCCATGACAGGGAAAATAGAATATGGCGATGGCGTCTTTCAGTAGTTCATGGTGGAAAAAAACGAGCCTATTTTGGTCGTCTATTGTTGACAGTGAACAACAGGGGTACACAACAGCAATTCAACGGTGCTCTCAAATAGCGGCCTGTAACCTTGACTCTCTTGTTCTTTCTTTCCAGAGAAGAGCTCGCCATGCGTTTGGATCTTACTGAAGCGCGCGTACAAGTAAGTGGCCTTGTGTTTATTACTGTAACTAAACATGTGCTTTTATTTGAAGAGAGATGCATGTGGCACGTAAATCAGGATTTTATGTCCTCCATAAAAGTTCCCTCCTACACCGCGCTAAAATAAATGGTGATTACTGCGTCACTGATTCTGAATCAATGACACGCTTAGATCAAATTGAGGCAGTAATTTATTACAGTTAAATGTGTTAAATGGCTCCAATCGTAGCGTAGGGAAGGTCTTTCCTGTTATTGAATGTTATTACATGCGATTGGGGATGTTTTAGTGGCAATTAAGCCGGCGTTAGTGATTCATAAAAGCTCACTTAGTGCACGAACAAACAGTGGTGTAAGACGTTTGATTTCCCATCACAGGGAGGAGAGAAGGGGTGATGCCGAGAGAGGGAGGGCGAGGGTTTATGAGCGAGGAAAGGGAGAGAGAAATGGAGAGGAGGGGACGAGAGAGCTGGAGGGGGTGGGGGTAGGGAAGGGGGGAGGGGGGGTGGAGTGAGGATAATGCTATTTGATTTCCCATTATGTGATTGCAATAGACCTGCATTGATCCGATGCTTTGCACTTGGGAGCGAATGAGAGACCATTAAAGGTGTTTGCTTCCCTTTCTCCCACCCCTCCCGTCTCTTCTCCCGTCTCTCCTCCATTGAGAGCGTGGCATGCATGTCGAAACCAGGGGCTCATAACCAAAGAGACAGTTCAAACACGATGGAAGCTCTGAGGTTATGGCCGACGGTAAAACAACAGATGTGTCTTTGGAGACTGTAAGGTGAACAAATCACTTAACGGGCGCCATCAGGAGGTGATAAAAACTAATAAATTCCCAAGGGGACATGTAATGCTAAATAGCCCTCCGGGAATAATGTGTGAGGGGTGTGTGTGTGTAGCCTATGTGTGTGTGGTCACTGTCGCTGCCCGTTCAATCACTTTGCCCATGTTGACATTTTGCTCATTGTGAGAGCGCGGTTGTGCCGGGCAATCTGTGCGCATGAGACGCGTGGGAAAGTTAAATAGTATCTTGGACGGACTAACTTGTTCTACGTTTCTAAGAATTTAATTTAAAGCGCATTAATTGTTATTGGAGTTCCTTCAGCGGCTGTTCTCCAGCTTTTGTTAACACACTGCTTAATTCCTTTCCTGTTCCTTTCGTCTTCAGACCACCTTGCAACGCATGCGCAATTACCTATGACTTTGCGCCCATTTAGCCGTCACCTGAGTGCAACGATAGCCCTGGAGCAATTAATCGACATCAATTCACCAAATTAGCACTACAGGTCTATTGATGTGAGCAACCGGGATGAAAATACATTAAACATACTTTAAAAATGTATCCTGCTGTCTCGTTTCTCCACTGACAGTCGTGGGATATTTCTGTTTCTTTGTTGTCTGCTTTTTTGAAGTAGCAGTCAAACTGTTATTTACTTGCGCTTTGTTGTTTTGTTTTTTTTGACAACGCTTGTTTTTTTTCATGATAGTTCTTGTTGCATTTTCACCAGCTATAACCTTTTCTCTGTTGTAGTTGAGAGCCACAAGCATTAAGATTTAAACCCTCATTTGTTTCTTTATTTCATTTCTAATATTATGTGTAGTTTATGCTGCTAATGGTGGAATTGTGGCTATAGCACTGATGCACGGGTACAGACAGCAACAACAGCCTCACTATAGGCACTGGCTGTGCCTATAGTGATGCATTAGTACCACACATGTGGCTGCCCACAATACCAAAGCAGGATGGCTTGTGTGTGAACCCTGACCCCTGTGTGTTTGAACCCTCAGGTGTGGTTCCAGAACCGCAGGGCCAAGTGGAGGAAGCGGGAGAAGGCCGGGGTGCAGGCCCACCCGTCCGGCCTGCCCTTCCCAGGGCCCCTGGCGGCCGCCCACCCGCTCAGTCACTACCTGGATGGGGGGCCCTTTCCCCCTCACCCCCACCCGGCCCTGGAGTCCGCTTGGACGGCGGCCGCTGCCGCCGCCGCGGCATTCCCGGGGCTGGCCCCGCCCCCTCACAACGGCGCCGGCCCCTTGGCCACCCCACTGGGCCTGGGCACCTTCCTGGGCACGGCCGCCATGTTCCGACACCCGGCCTTCATCGGACCGACCTTTGGCAGGTGAGCACCACCGGGCCATATACAGTGCATCACATTTAGGTGTGTTAGCACTGTGTTAGCACCGTGACAAGATGTGTTTTCAGTTTCAGATGAAATAGAGTACAATGTCATATTTACGCAACACCACAGGGCTACCCAAATGAAAAAAA
This sequence comes from Forbesichthys agassizii, assembly GCA_026546735.1. Classification (NCBI taxonomy): domain Eukaryota; kingdom Metazoa; phylum Chordata; class Actinopteri; order Percopsiformes; family Amblyopsidae; genus Forbesichthys; species Forbesichthys agassizii. Next base: position 1,561,476 of record JAODLL010000013.1, read on the forward strand.
CAACAATTTATTTGCACAATTTTCTAATATTATTTTACAGCGCAGATAAAACTGAAGGTTTTCTGAATGAAAAATAATGTGTATTAGTAATAGAATTTGAATTTGATTGATTGGTAGACGATATGGCTATAACATCATAATAAGTAATTGCATATTACTCTGTCAGTATTTGTATACCATTTACAACATACATTACCTAATAATACATCATACAGTTTCCAGAAATAGTACCAGCAATGTAGTAATATTCTAAGAGCTTATCAATGCAGGAGAAAAGAGATGGACATTCTTTTTTTAAAGGACTGAGATAAACCAGTATTATGTGGTCAGTGGCTGATGCTCTACAACTACTTCTGATAAAAGTATACAGTATTAATATAACATAATGGTCATATAGACCAACCATTGTGATGATATCAGGGTTGGCTGAACTGTTACTTTATTGGTAATTATTTCAAAAATATGAATCAACGTCTAGACAGACAGACAGACAGACAACCGCAGACAGACAGACAGACTTTATTCCAGATGGAGTGTGATACTCGAGGCTTAACTCCAGCGTATCTCTCCTACTGTTGCAGACTATTCTCCAGTATGGGCCCTCTAACCAGTGCTTCCACTGCTGCAGCTCTGCTCCGCCAGCCGGCCCCGCCCGCGGAGAGCCCCTCCCACTCGGGCCCCGCTCATCCGGACCCCACCTCTGCCTCCTCCGCCACCACTTCCTCCTCCGCGGCCGCGGCGGACCGGAGGGCCTCTAGCATCGCCGCACTGCGCCTCAAGGCCAAGGAACACTCGGCTCAGCTCACTCAGCTCAACGTTCTCCCCGCCGGGGCTGCGGGGAAGGAGGTGTGCTGAGAGCTCTCCGCCCCCCCCCCCCCAGCGAGACCTTCTCTCCTGAGCTCATGTCCATGTCTCTTCCCCAACCCCCCACCCCACTTACTCATCACCTTCATACCTCCAGAGACTCTAATGACCCCCTCGCCCATTATACCTCATTTACACCACTCCTAAAATAGCACGACCAAAATTCAGACAGACTATCTGCTATCTGAAGTGTGTTTTTAAAGGCCAAGATTAGGCCCAGATTAACCAAACAATGTCAACACACACACACACACACACACACACACACACACACACACACACACACACACACACACACACCTTTACGTTAAATTGCAGGGTCCAGTAATTGCATTGTTTTGTGCCAGAACCTGTGTGAAATCTTTATCAAGCTTAATTTCACAACACATCATTATATGATATGATTTGAACAGATATATGTTGGCTGTGGATAGTTCACAGCTTCATGCTGTATTCACCATCCATACATGAATAATGCTGCTTTTATTGAAAGACATTGCAAACTCCTATTAATAATACACACACACACACACAAACATACATATACAGAGCAGAGAGAGAGAGAGACAGAGAGAGAGAGAGAGAGAGAGAGAGAGAGAGAGAGAGAGAGAGAGAGAGAGAGAGAGAGAACATATTACACACATTACTACAAATTGGGAAAACGCAAGTGCTTAATTCAACACTGCCTACTGTGTATGCATTGATGTGGGCTGACCCAGTCTGAGCGAGCAGGGCCAGCTGGAGGCGGTTCATCCCCAACCCCAGACCCGACAAAATAGAACCAAAGTGAAAACTGTCCTCCACAAGCCTGACTCCATCTTCACTTCTGCCCTGTCCACAACTCAACAGCTGCTGGTAGGTTTTCACCACGAGTGAGAAACATATTTTTGATTTCTAAAGCCCAGTGTCTACATCGACACCCCATTTATTTTATTTGCATACCAGTTACAACAATTCATATTTTGCTGTTATGTTTTTATAAAAGACTCCTGCTGATACTGGTCTAGTATATTACTGTATGGGTTCACTGCTCACACCTACTCAGCACTTAACACTACCACATGATGGCATTTAAAGTCACACTTCAGGACAATACAAGGCAAAGTTGCGATTGAGTTATGTGGTCTCTTTAGGGCCTGAATGGGTGAGAAATATACTGTACATATTGTGTAAAACGAAAAAAAAACAACAAAAAAAAACAACAACCACAGAAAAATATGATTTTCAAAACAGGGTTGTGTATATTTCAAAGGAAACCATGTTTTGATAAATTGCACTTGGTGTAGTGTTTTATGAATGTTGCCCTGTGTAGAATGTGCTGAAAAAAATGCAGTTTTTAGATAATTATTTATGTCAACAATTTCCCCAATAAACTGAATGAAGGACAGATTTTTCTTATTAAGTGATTGTATGTTTTCTGGTTTAATAATAATAATTTGAATAAATTACACTGGTAACATGACTTATCCTTAATTATTTCAAATTCATAGGACTGACATAGCTCGAAATAAGTAAATAGGTTGAATAGATTATTATATAACTATTAATAAAACAATTAAGAATACCTGAAGTTTTCTGTCTTACAGCCAGCATGGCAATTGGACTACATTCACGCAAACGAAATAAATGGTCTGTAATCCATTATTCTGCAATATAAAAAAAATGGTCTGTAATCCATTATTATGCAATAGAAAAAAATGGACATGGGCAAACCATGATATAGTCTAATATTTTTACGTTCACTGAATGAAAATGTTCATTAAAGTTCCTGATAGTAAATAAAATCCAATGCGCTGCGTGCGTCTAGACTCTTCAGTTAAGTTGACAAAATATAGACCATATATTCATGAGCTAATCTCCACATGTGAAGCGCACGACAAAGGCGAGAGTTTTCAATTAGATCCACTACTTTATCCGGGGCCCCTTTACAAAACTTCCTTTAAAATCTTTTAAAGGCTCTAAATTGGTCTTAACATCTGTAATGCCATGTCGATGGAAGCGAGTCCCTTTGTCATTAATGAAGTAACAAACCACTTTATCAAAAGTCTTTCTGTAGAGTCCCCTCTCCCCCACATTGCTGAGTTAATTCCCGCAAATCCCCACCTTGGATCCCAGCAGCGACGCACAACTATTATGGCAATCAATGCCTGCCTTTCAGCAAAGTCATTCTCGTCCATTTGACCCGTCTATGGTGCCCAAATCGCGTGAAATTACCCTGCGGATTAATTTACTTCATTTTATTGTTTTCTTTAGAGCATATCTTTTCATCGTCTAGTCGTCGTTTTATTGGTCCATAGATCTGGATGCATGCGAATTACTATAAATAGGTAATACTCAAGATGTGTAGGCCTATGACATTTGAATGTATATGCTAGGCCTACATGTAACCTACATCTATGATATTGTATTCTAGTGCCAAGAACGTGCCACATGCGCCAAGAACGGCAGGTTGTGAACTCGACGCGTTAAAAACTCCTATATCCAAATATGTCAGCGTTTTTTGTATGGCTGTATAGGATTGTGATGAGTTTATCTAGGGGTTGTAATCTTATTGTGAATATAACTAATGAATAGCAAACCAATTTGTCCCTAATATCTGGGGAATGCCGACAGCTATCCGGGAGGCGGGTAACCCGCTGAGTGTAGGGCTTACATTTTCTTTCCAGCGCAAAAAGGCGAGAAAATTGAAATGCTGTTGCAGGCAATAGCTCAGGATTTATGAAGTCACACTTGTTGGATGTGTTGTGCTCTCTCATTCAAGACACCGGCAAGTCTGGGATTAAACCAAGACTATTTGGCAATATTGCATGAATGGCCATCATAATGAATGTTGATATGAAAGGATGAATAATAGTCCAATCATGCAATTTTTTTTAACCAAATGGACAAAAAAAAAAATAGCTACGTGATTTGTTGTCTCGTTATACGCTGCTCTGGGCCAATGCTTAGCTTCCTATTCTAATGGTTGACTGCAGCCATGATGTTCTCGTAGCACCCATTTTCATCATAGCCATTTCCAATTCTATTTGTTCGACTGATTTGGCCGGTGATTTCGATTCTCCTGGGCCTAGTTGCTCCCACCGCGTCCTTCTAAGAGAATAGGCCCAATCACTCTACGCCTCATCCGGATCACTCCTCACTCAGTCCACGGGAGAGAAGCTCTAAAAAGCGCTTTGATGATCAGGCGTGCCTCCCCCGGAGGAGACCAGGCAATGAATGGCCTGAATAGCAGGCCATGGCACTCCGCTCCCTTTTGGATCGCCCCTTAATTCCCGTCTCTTGCTCTCATCCAATTAGCTCAGTGTATTAAGCGGTTTATCGTCTCATAACCGTCCTTTCAGGCCGAACAAGGGAGACACTTTGCAATAGGACCAGCTCTCCTTTTGACACCCTCTCTGCAGTTGTATGTTCCACCGCGCAATGAATAATAGGGACAGAATGGGGGACTAATTCCCTCATCAAAGCTACCTTGTCCATCGTTTTGCTCAGCACCGCCATTCTGGTCAAAACGAGAAGCAATAAAGCTTACCATGACAATACAAAGAGACTCGTTCGCTCTTATTAGCTTATTGAGGTCGAATTAATGCGGTGGACTCAATTTGGCTGGTTTTACAAAAAACCCAAGGCGACAAAAGCGCGCCCACATTAAGAAACATCGCCACACAGGCATTGGGGTGCGCGACCATATAAAGCAGGCCTGTTCAGGTCTATGCGTAATGTTTTATTTAATCTAAAATAGTCTCCGCGAATTAAGGCTGGTATACTGCATCTGATGTGATTTAATAAATATGTAAAGTTACATGCAATAGGCTATAAACGCACTGCGCCACGCAGACGTACACAGCGTGCTCTATCTGTTGCATAGTGAATCACGGTTTAAGTGTTCAGCCCACTTAGGTTGAATTCACAAGCCACAGTGGTTTAGTGATTTGTGAGGCTTGCAGTGTTTATGGAAATGAAGACTGCAAGACGGAGCAAACCCACATCTATATTTACTAACACAAAGCAACTGTATAAGAATTATTGCAAAAGACTTTATTCTTAAACATTTTTTTATATTGTTTTGCTATTCACTATTCACACATTCATGTAAACAAATATTTAGAGATTAGATTAAGAACAATTAACTAAACATCTCACTAATATTTTATTACTACTTTCTGAAAATAATGTTTTCACTGTTCAATGTTTATGAAAAAGCTAGTCTTAAACTCACAGGAGAAAAAAGAAAAAAGTGATGTGAACATTTTATGGTATTAGGGTATCCTGACTTCGGGGCTTATGAACTGTTTTAAATCATGCCATTTCCATTAAATTTAGATTTTGCACTATGAAAATGTAATTTCCAAATATATTGACATTAACACACAAAATGCAGTAAGAGATCCACATAAAAATTCATCATTTGGATATCCATTCAGTTTTTATTGAGTTTTTCCTGTATCAAAAGGTTCAAATCGACATCAAAATATACCTATGGTGAATAAGGAATAGGATTAATTGACAAAACAAAATATTCAATCTTACAACAGCAACTGAAAAATCATTAAGAACTCTCAGCGGCGACACGAGTCGGATACATAGAAAATTACACACGTTAAATCACAAATATGGGGTCCGGGGGAGGGGGGTGTGTGTGTGAAATGACATCACTTAAACAGAGGTGAGGGTGGGGTGGAGAAAGGACATCAGCTGTACGAATACGGAGACAAAAGAGCCTAGTGTGTGCCCTCGCTCGCCCCTTTGACCACAGTCTCTTCACTCTTGCTCTCGCATGCACTTCTGACCACATGTATGCGACAAGCGTGCGTGCACACGCGCGCACACACACACACGCGCGCACGCACGCACGCACACACACACACACACAGAGCGGGTATGAATAGGGGTAATCAGAACAAGTGTCGAATCGCTACAGGTGTCTAGCGGTTTTAGCAGCCAGGGCCCCTATCATTGGCTAATTGGCAAACTCTGGAGTATACTGGGTGCTTTACGGACAAGTTATTTCTGCGGACGGACACACACCTGCGCAGTGCCCTCTGGACTCTCCTGTACACTACCGCCAGCACACACACACACACAACAGATAGTCGTTTAGGTCTGATTGCTACACCCGTTCACTATACACTGTTGGGGTGATGGGGTCACAGAATGAGTAGGTGACAGTCCATCGCACACTGACTGATATGTGTGTGTGTGTGTGTGTGCAGCAGTGCTTATTTCAAGGGGCTAAAAGAGGGGAATGACTTGATGGGTCTTCAGCCATATCTTAGCAGTGCCATAATAGGCCCATTAGACACAGGGGGGCCTGATACTGGGTCTCAGGAGGTCACAGTGAACACCCATAATCTCTCACTCAGAGACTGCCTTCAGTATTCACATACACACAATTAATGGAACGCAATGCTTGGAATCAGAAATAGTGGAGGGGGAAAATAACAACAGACGTGGTGCTACGAAAAAAAACTAAAAGAAGAAGAAACCAAACAAAAAACATAAAATAAGAAATGTATGTAATCTAAATGTTTTGCTACCTCTGCATCAGCAGCTGGCAAGAGAGGAGAGCTGTGTTGGGCTTTTGACTGGCCAATTAACATGGTTCATGTCATCACTTGTCGGGGGGCGGGTGGCAAGGTAAAACACGCTGACCACTATCGGTGCAGTGAGTAAAAATCAAACTGGTCCATAGTTGTGTCAGCGAAGGGGAGCTTCAGTGCCAGGTCGTGGGTCCGGGTTGGGTGTTCCACACCTCGGTTAGAGACTGTTGGCAAAGGGCAGGCCGACGACGACTGTCTCTCTTGTGTGGATTTGCGTGTTTTTGTATTTGATTGGGTTCTTCACTTGAGGGAAGTGAAAGCCTGGAAGAGCTTAGCCAGGTTGACCTCTGAGTAGCCGCTCAATGCCAGGGCCTTTTCTGGTACCTCCCTCAGCTTCTTGTACACCTGCTGCTCAGCCTTCCACTTCTTAACATACGCTGGGAGAGTGATAGAGGGGAGCACAGAGGAGAGAAGGGGAACAAACGTTTCCTTTTTAAAGTAGTGTACAGCAGTGTAGGAGTATTTGGGGCGGTAGTGGCACAGCGGGTGATCAAAAAGTTCTCTCCTCCTGGCCGAGTGTCAAAGTGTCCCTGAACAAGACACCTAACCACAACTACTCCCTGTGGATGGATGGCGCCTTGCAAGCACTTTGAGCAACCAAGGTTAGGAACCTGCTATACTGTACTGTTTACAAGTATTATAAAACACCCGTTTTGGACAGGGTATTCCCATATGCACAATCCATATGTAACACATGAGCAGGAGCATACATTTTCCTTCAATAAACACTACTTTAAAACCGTAGTTAACCAGGCAAGCTAAAAAATGAAAAAAAAAAAAAATGGAATTAATCTAAAGCTCCCAAATACTACGATACAGTAATAAAAGCCTTTCTCATCTACAACCAATGCAAGAATATCTATGCGCAACCAGTAATGCTTGCTCTTTGACAATAGGTGAAGTGGGGGTTCGATAGCATCCCCCCTCCCCCAAACACATGATCAATACTGAAGACCAACATGAACATGGAGTCAATACAGTGTGTACATTATCTCTTCAGGTGGGCTGTAATCACCACTGGACAGTGAACTGTGATCTACTGGCCCAGGCCGACTCATCATCAGCATCATCATCCCACAGTGGCCCTATGCTGGCCTAAGCATCATGGCGTACAGACAGCTGCTTGAGGAGGAGTAACATGGTATTGCATGAAGCGGCCCTTCATAAAAGCTAATAAGTGTGAAACCAAGCTTACTCCAGTTACCATTCTCATGGGTGGATCAACCCCATAGGCCAATTCATTGTACTGTTAACATATTGACTTTAAAATATAACAAAGTTGTAAATTAGAAAATAATCTTATCTATCCACAAAAACACATTTGCGACACTATAAATAAAATGTGCAATGCTGCAAGGGACAAAAAGGACGAGAGCATTGAGAGGTTTTTCAAAAACATTTAAACTAAATATTGCTTTATTCTTATCAAAGAACAGAGTATACAGTGTCTTACAGAAGTCGCAAGCACTTCTGAAGCATATGCATGTATATACCATATGCTGGATGATTAACCGAAAAGTAATTGAAACCGAAATTCAGAACATCTAACGGACGTAATTTTCCTGTGTCGGTTTATTCGATTTTTAAAAAATCCTTCAATCAAGCGTGAAGCAAATAGGAAGACGTGTGTTTTACAGATAAGCCTATTTGTCGGGACCTGGACACTCGGACACTCCCAGGTACATCAATAAAAGGAGCAGCATCTACTGAGAAATGCTGCTGTTATTACTGTAACCACCATTAGTATCAACCGCGACAGACAAGCGAGCAGAAAAAACTCATAATGTGTGACAGACAACTGTGATGTCAAGTCAACTTTTTCAGTGATACATTCCTACGGAAATACAAATTCTGGAATGATGGTTCTAAAATATCACAGTAGACAAAAATGTCTACAATTAGTAGGTGTAGTAGAAAAAATGCATTCCAAATGCATACGTGAATGATAAACATAGCATAGCTGCCTATACAGGATAATACAGCAGAGTAAGTCAACCTTTGCCTGTCAATATATTTTTCTTTAAGATAATAATTATGCCTCCACATATCTTTAATCACTTAATGTTTTAGCCCATATCTAGCAACACTTATCATGCTTTTACAAATAGTATGCTTTTATAAAAGCTGCTGAATACCACCGCGTGTGTATTCCTTATTTATAGTTCCATGGTGTATTCACCTAACTCTGCCTGTCTAGTCGGCTGAATTGAAGCATCGTGGAGCAGAACTCAAACTAAAGCAAAACGAAGGCAAAAAAATATCGTTAATTAATCGTAATCGAGGTACAATGTTCAATTAGTTGTTTTTAATTTTAGGTGAAATCGTGCAGCCCTAAATGTAAGGGCATATTTGGACGTAACTAAGATAACGCCCATGCCTATAAATCACATTTAAAGACCGCAGCAAAATAACGTGCGACAGAACAAACAGTATACACAAGAGATGACAACTTGTTCCCTCCATCTGGCGGGCCCTAGCTACTGTATCTCCACCTTCCCATCTCCTGTCCTCTATTTCCTGTCTACTACATTAGCGGCTGCTGGATAAATAGGCCGCTGACTGGCCCTCAGGAGCAAAGGTTAGATACACAGAGACGGGCAGCAGTACACACAGTGTTGGCAAGTCTCAACTATTAGCAGATATAATACGCATCGCCACAGAGACGGAGGCAAAGATGGAGGAAGACAGTGTGAGTGAGAGAATGGGGCAAACTAGTCTATTTATCTGGGGAATGGAAGACTGGTGATGATGCATGATCAAGCGAAAGCAATCATGTCATCATTTCTGAAAGGGTGAAGAAAATAATCCCCCCCCCCTCATCGACTCTTGCTGGCTTCTCACTCTTTTCCACCTCAATCACTGTGTGGCAAAGGGATGGATGAGTGATTTAAGAGTCAAGGAGAGAGACCCGGCGCTTGGTATGGGGCTGCAGTTCAAATAAATAACAAAAAACTCTAGCAGAAAGCAATAGGCCGGAAGAGGAAGCAAGAGAAAGAGGCTTGAGAACAAGGGGGAGAGAGAGATAGACGAAGAAGAAAGAAACTTCTGTGTTCACATTGTATTAAAGATAGTACGATCAGCACAAAAACAGTGAAATTCAACACATTGTGACCATCAACATCACCAAAAAGCAACTCGTGAGCCATAACTTCGAGAACCACCGCTTTGAATCAGTGACACAGCCTTAGAGAGACTGGCTTTTCTGATGTAGACACCGTTTCTCTTAAAAACTGAGTCATGTTTCTATCTATGCACGTTTGTGTGCCCGCGCACACACGTGCACTCGCGCACGCACGAGTGTATCAGGGGTTATCTTTGCTCTAACTAGGTGTTGTCACACACTACCGCACACTCCGGCGCCAGTGGATAGGGGCTCCGCACGCTCTAACTAGGTGTAAATACAATAACAAGCCTGTAATTAAGTGAGCATGATGAAGTTAATGGAGAGCGGCCATTCCGCCGGCCGCCCCCATGAATATTCTAGCAGGCTGGCGGCGGCGGGCAGCTGGAATAGCAGTTAATTTAATCACCACTCGGAGCACGGGGAAAAACTTCTTTGTGCCAGTGTAATTGCACAGAATGAATAATTGATTTGACAATCGCACCCGCGGATTTCGCCACCCCGCATTGTATCGGCGGAGGAAGGGGGGAGGGGGGCATAGGCAAGGAAAAGAAAGACATGGGGGGGAGGGGGGGGAGGGGAGGGGAGTGGGAGGGCAGTGCTAGAGAGGTGGCGGGGAAGGCTGTCAGTAAATGGATCATTAGGAAAAGCGCAGCTCAAGGACAATTTCTATTTTATCAATGCGGCGAAATTACATTATTGCTCACAAACGCAATCACACTGCCCACACTCCAGAATGAGACCTGGGTGGAGACGAGAAGGAAGGCAACAGAAAGACGAGAGAGAGAGAGAAAAACTGACATTAACTGATTTGAAAGTCATTGATACAGGACATTTCAGGCTAAGAAAGGGATGGTGTATTCTGCGTGTGTGTGTGTGTGTTCTATTGTAGATCTTCTGCAGCGGATAAAATTGCCTCCATGTTTTACTCAGTCGTGGCAATCAGGCACGGTAATGCAACGTACATGTAGATAAGGCTGATGTGCACATGCACGGTTCAGATAGGGCTGTGCCGTGCACGTCCCCTCCTTGGATCGACATATTTCAGTCAATGTAGGCTCAATTAGAGCCCTCATCTCTCGTGGAACGTGTGTGTGTGTCTGCTCAACATGCATGTCTCCATATTCACTTTTTAAAAAATGGCTCCATCCTACTAGAACTTCTTAAAATGCCCCACAGGATTAAAAGGAGAACGCTTTTAAAATTCTAGTTCAAACCAAAACAATATTCCTTTGCGGTCCCACACATCAAAACGCACTGTGAAACAAAGCGTGGTGCGTGGCTTTGTTGATGTGAGTGTTATCCACTGTTTATGTTCCTATTTAGGGGCCAGGGCTGTCTAGAAGTATCAGATTGTTTTTTCACCACAGACAGAACGGTAAGATAGCGGAATGCGATGAGATATTTGTTTAGTTTGACAAAAGTGTATTATCTTACGTTTAGCTTGCTGTAGCTGACTTACCTTTTAATGCAGTGCATTACAAAAACATGGTGTTGAATTATTACTTTGTGAACAATATTCCATGTTTCACATTTTAACATGTCGGTTTTATTGGATTAATGTCATAACATGCACCTTTTCTCAAATGTAATCTCTCATTTACACACATAGCCGACATTAAATCATAGATCAATATGCAAACATTTTAAATAAACAAATTCCATTACTTCAGCCACTTACTCCCACTGTTACCCTAAAACATACTTATGTGTCTACAAAGCTGATCTACTGGTATGTATTCTCAAGTTACTCCAGTTTGAATTAAACTGGCAGTGTCTGCGGGAGGACTTCATGTTGAGGTAAGGAATGTACAGGTTAAAAATAAAACTGATTTCCGCATCAAGTCTAATACATGTTTGCGCATATGCACACACACACACAGTATAGTCTCTTCCCTGCAATCTGAGTGTTGTGGCCCCTAGGTGTGTAATGCAGTAATATGGGGTATTACTACCCCAGGACCAAAAGATAACACTGTCAACCTATACTTGATATCAGCGTGCTAGTGTGAATGCACATACACCTCCCTCTATTTGAGCAAAACAGAAGCACGAGCTGCATATGTGTGCGTAGGACATTGTTAAACGCCAAAGAAAACTGACTGCTAACGTATGTATATTTACATTTGTTGTACAGTTGTGGATTAATGTACAATTTACCTTTTCAAATAAACAATAAAATACAAATGAAATGTCAGGGATTTGCTGATCTACCCTGGCCCTTTGCTGCAGCCCCTGGTGAAAAGATTAGTCTGGATAACCTTCATGGATGCCAGTTAACATTACGTTTATTAACAATAGCTTGATAGGTTGCCGTAAAGTTGGGGATTGCAAGATGCTGTGTAGGGATGAGGTAAGAATAAACAGAATCCCAATAAATCAAATATTGACTAGCACAAGCACTAGATATCTCAGAAAGTTTGACCGTTGCTAACCTGACAATCTGCAGTGCACTTTATGTAGTTTGTGGCCGCATAAATAAAGAGATCACATAATTAGGCTCATACTATACTAACTTGTGTTGTGTGGTTAGCTTAGAGAGAAAGAATAATTGCACTTCTCACTGCTACGTCTATGGGCAATAAAGACTATATTGTGCGGCTCTGTGTCGTAAGTTACCTTTTACTACGATGCTCATGAGAACACACAAAGCCAGAGAAAAGAGCAGGAGGAATGAAAAGAGGCGAGCCCAGAATTGATTGGCGATGATTTCTCACATCTACAAAATGATAGGAAGGGCGAAAAGAAAGAAGAAAAAAAAGAGGAGGAAAAAAAAAATGGAGGCTATAATCATGTTAGCACCCATTCCTTTCCACTCTTCTCCTTTGGCCCAATCCCCCCATTTCATCTCCCTCCATCCTCTGAGTGGTCATCTGTTGATTACAAGTTATATTTACCTCCACTGTGTCAGTCGCCACGCTCCCTCTCTGAGGCCTTGGCGGGTGCATTCGCCGGCACACTCAGGCATACATACATAAATAACATCCATACATAAATATTTAATCAAATAAATAAATCACTCGGCCTGCCGGGTCCCTTACTAATCAAGTGACATCAATCAGGGAGGACTGCGGGTAAGAGGCCCTGCAGCCGACGCCTACCGCGCGCACCACGAACGCTCAAGTAGCGTCTATTTGGGTCCGAGGGGAGAAATATACGCTCCATGTCCCATTATAGGAGAAGGGCTATCCTTTCGTCAGTGCGCCCATTACTCGCCCTATCATTTCCCCAAATCTAAAACCTGTTTTCAATCAACACAGCCAAACGAGTGCCTGTCTGAGAGAGGGAGAGAGAGAGAGAGACAGGAGAGAGGGAGAGAGAATGAAAGAGAGGTAGCGGTAGAGATGGACAGTGAGGGTAGGGGCAGACGCAGAGAGGTGGAGGGCTCTTTGCCTCTTTCTTCCAGTGATTGGAGCGTTTTGCATTCTTTATGTGTGTGTGATTGAATCCGTCTCCTAAATTAGGGCTGTCGACTCAAGGAGCTGAATGTCCTTAACCCCCCCATCCCCCCATATCCAATGCCCATACGCTGTTGCCTGCTTGCCTGCCTGCTTGTGTGTGTGCCACATCACTGGCAAGCACTGCTCGAGCAGCATATGCACAGGATTTAAGTTCAACTATTGATTGCTAATGGTTGTTTGTTAGCTGCAAAACAGAGCTGTTAGAGATCAGAATTTCATATCAATACCAGTCCTTGTAACTTGATTTCAGTTCCAAAGAGCAGCACAATAATACAGTTACACATTTACAAAGGAAGATGCATTTGTTGGTATGTTTGACTACTCCTCTTGCAAAAGTACTGTACAGGTAGCATACTTAGCTTGTTTGTTAACTATTATTTGAGATTCATGTGATTCCACATGAATCACATTTTCCTATTCATGAATTCAATACTTGTCCAGACTCACGGTATATATTACAAATAAATAAACACCAAACATGGTGTACATACCATTTATTTTACAGTAAACTAATTTGAACATGACTGTCCAGATTTCGTAAAGTTGTACGTAGGAGTGTTGTCCAAATCTATAGTTCAGTTTTTATACACACTGGCCCTCATTTATGAAACGTGCGTACTACCGAAATCTGCGCGTATGATCATTTCTACGCAACGGTCTGCATTTTTCAATCTGAACCGATTTGGACGCGAGCGGTGGCAATAACCAAATCCCACCTCAAGTCTCAACTTGTGTATGCATGTTTTCGAGTAATCTTACTTGCGGTGCAGGATAGTGGAGGTAGAAAAATATGAGATTTTTTTTTTTATACATTCATTTAAATATATATGACTGCTAAATATTATATTCCGTAAGACCAGTGCAGTGAGCAGGAGGCAGCCTATAGCCTGCATGCCAGAGAAAGTAACATAATTTTGGCCTGTTCTGCATAAATAGCGCAGGTTAACAGGGTGTTATTATTTGATGATCCGACGCTGACAATTTAGTCTATTGACAACCGTAGCCATATGCATGCTCAGCGCAGCCCGAACGGGGCTCCACTAAGGAGTCAGAACCTCATTCATTGCTTCTTCAACTATGCTTGTGTTATTTTGTGTAATTCATTTTCGTTAATACTAAAAACTTAATAATGGGAAAAACAAATATGATGCCAGGTCTGTCTTGCTCGGGGTGAACCCCGCTCCCCCGGGCAAAAGGCAGCCACGCGACAAGGCATGACACCACACAGTATAGTGGACAGAGCCATAGCATCCTTGAAGAATTGGAGACCGTCTCAACGGAAGGCCCCCTAGCGACTGTCATACTTTTTTTGTCAGACATTTTTCAAACTTTGCGTCGGCTCCGCTGCAGTCTGCTCTGTTCATATAACCAGAAGTTAGCAAGACGCAGCAAAAACATTAAATATGTGGTAGTATATCACCCATTGTTTGTGGTAAGTACTGTAGGCTTTGCATTTCTGAGCAAAATTACATCACTATTTGTTAATAACGTTTCATATTTCAACCACAAATTATTTTTTTTAATTATCCGTTATCATACATAAGTAGGAAATTATCTGTAATCGGCTCAGTAAGAAATAAAATCTATATTGTGCATCACTACAAATAACTAACCAATCAAATTCCATATTTTCCATACTGTGTGGGAACCCTGTTAACTCCAAAATAAGAACACAAACATAGTGTTTGCAGGCAGCACATACTATCTTCATCCCAGCCAAATGTAAATGTTCCCAGAATTCCACAACGGACCAATAAAGCATCACCTACAACCTCTCTTTACTGGGTGTGTGCTCTTACCTTTGTCTTCATTCAGTAGCACTTTGGATACTGCATGGTCCCAGTCAAAGATAAACCGGTAGAAACAGATTTGGTTGTACAGGGCCTTTTCAGAGTACTGTGGAAAAAACATAAAACACAGATCAAAACAACAAGCAAATACACACAGGACCAGCATGAAATACTAAGTGAACCTTAGGACTGATGTAAGAACAACGCACCCAAAAGCTGCGGCAATCATTGGTGTTTTAAAGTTAGTCTGACATCATTATGTAATTTTAGTGATAAGTAGGGATGGCACTGATGCGATACTGAGATATGAAATCGGTCCGATACGGACTTAAATAGCTGGATCGGTATAGGTGACAATTGGACAGTTGTAACTGATCTATAAGTCTAATACAATTAAATGAATTTAGACGCGTAGTCTACTTTCAAGCATCAGCAATGTCTAACCTACCCAGTCCACACTATCAACAGCAGATTTTTCAATTTCACCCAAGTCCTAAAATAGAAATAGGCTGTCATTTACTTTGCAACTTAACCTAAACCTAACCACTCAAACTAATGCATACTTCAATTACAATATTGTAATATTTCCTTATATTCATATATAGCCAGGTTGGGAAATTAACACCCGCCACCAGCCAAATGCGGGTACTGTTTCAGAGTGTTGGACAATTTTGCCTTGTATACCAGTCACAGTGGCGGGTGGAATGTAAAAGAAATGTAGGCTATATATTATACTGTCCGTCAGTTTGACAGATTACACTGAGGGCAATCCTACCAGTCCTGAAGAGGGGATGCCAATTTCATAGTCTTTATTTTAATTGTTGAACCAAACGTGCTGCGATCAACACCAACTGTGGCTAGTGTAGTAATAGGCGCGCTTGTTTTTACAGCAGGGCCGTCCAATCGAACTCTATACTGAGAACTCAGCAAGGCGCAGACTCCCCCCCTCGTTTTAGTGCAGAGATGTGAGTGAAGCGGCCTGTGAAAGCCGGTTGTAAACAAAGCAAAGGGTGTTTTCTCTCTTTGACATGACAGCTGAAAGTTTAAATTTGTCAATGCATGTGTATTGTAGTCTGTATCTATGTGAGAAAACACAAATGCTCAATAGATCTTGTTAGGTGGACTGATTATTAAAAGACGACTTAGCTGGTGGATTCCGACCGAGATGGAATTCAATGTAGATCACATTCATTTGATGGCAAATGGGTCCGTAGCCCACTCCATTACATATTTCTGAGTTGGCTGTCCATCTGTCTGGGGCCAACATAACATTAGCAAGAAGAGGGGAGATCGGCTACATCCACGAATTAAGTGGATTTTCATAGTCTAGCACAGTTTTGAATCCCTTACTGTAATTTGGAGAAAGAGAAATGATATCGTTCACCAGCCAAACGCGAGTTTAAAATGGGAAAGTTTTTCCAAGAAAAAGTGGATAAATGTCAGGGTCAGGTTGCACTTCAGACTACATTAACCATTAAACCAACATCAGTCTGATAATCCGTTTAACTTTGACTCCGTCCTTACAATGCATAGTGCAATGTGCCAGTAAATGCAAACCTAATAATAACAAACAAAGTGGACATTATTTAGGGCATAACTGTGGAAACGCTCGTATGTTCGTTAAAATCATAAAACTATGGTAAAACAGTCTATACAGTCTGTGCTTGCGACATATATTTTAGGTTTAGTAACAGAGACAATATTTTGACATTCCAATATTTGAGCGTCATCTTTTTTAATTTTAGTTTCTTTAACCGAAAACAAATCTAGTGGCATACTATTGTAAATATCACTGAATAGTGTAAGCTACATATGATGGGGTTTTAAATCAATCTGATTCCGTTTAAAACTTAATTTAACACTGGAATCGGATCGTTACTCTGTATTGGCCGATACCCAAAGTGCAGGCATCTGTTTTGGGGCAGAAGAAACTTTTTTTTTTGCTTGCAGATCCTTAGAAAGAGTATAACACAGTATATTAATTTGTACACACACACGCGTGTATATTCATAATACACTCGTGTACATTCAGAAATGGATCACATTTGCTATTTAAGTCCACATCATTTAATTTACATGATGACAACCTAGCAAAATGTGCAGCTATCCGTCTGGAGGAGGACAGCAAATATACAACAGAGTGTCTCTGAACAACCTGTACCCCCACCGCCCCTTATCCCCCACCCCACACACACACACACCTCATCCCCCGAAACCATATCCCTTCCTCACGGTGACATAATAAAGCCAGAAAACAAATTTGCTTGCTTTGTTAATCTCCACCGCAATTAACTGGAGCCTCATGACAGGCTGCTGGGGAGAGAGAGGAAGAGAGAGAGAGAGAGAGAGAGAGAGAGAGAAGCACAACCACAGAGAAAAACAAAAAGAGAGTGAGAAGAGGAGAAGAGAGAGAGAGAAAGGAGAGGGGGATCGGGCCTGAAATACCCTCCCTCATAATAGTTTGTTGTGATAAGCCATTGTGAGAGAGGCATGCGAGCAGTGGAGGCTGTCAATTTGATTAGCCATTATACTGCATGTTTAATTGCAGTTATTGGCTCGTCATTTCCCCGCTATGCTGGAGAGGGCACGCTACGCCCCGACCCCACACTGCCATCAGGTGTGTGCACAGAGCTTCTATTAGCGCCAGGAAGGAGCCTCTCACAA
Organism: Forbesichthys agassizii; assembly: GCA_026546735.1. Classification (NCBI taxonomy): domain Eukaryota; kingdom Metazoa; phylum Chordata; class Actinopteri; order Percopsiformes; family Amblyopsidae; genus Forbesichthys; species Forbesichthys agassizii. The sequence continues at coordinate 1,578,973 of JAODLL010000013.1, forward strand.
CTCCTATGGCTGTGTGTGTGTGTGCGCGTGCGTGCGAGAGCCTATTATACCTGCCAATCGACAACGTGCGTAATTGCAATTTCAGTTTTAAACACGGCCGCTGCATAATCAAGTGACAAGAGCACCTAATGCGAGTGAATGCACGTACTTTGTGTACTCTGTGTGTGTGTGTATGTATGTTTGTGGGTAGGTGGGTGGGGTGGGGGGGGGGGTTTGTTTAATGGCTTTCTATGACTGTCCACATGGCATGCACAGCTGTTGACCGATGATGCACTGCCTGGTCAACAACCAAACCGTGCGCATCCCATAATGGAGCCTCGGCTACGGTTGCCAAGGCAGAGCTAGCTGGGGCCAGCGCGAACCTCACAAATAAATCTCTTGTTATACTCAAAAATTAAATGCACAGAGCAGGAACACACAAACGTACACACAAAACACACACACACACCGGCACACAGTCAAACAATATAACGCTGATTGTGGGTGGGCCCTTTGAGGCACAGGGATTGACTGACAGGTGTCAGACGGGCGTGGCCAAATGTTACAGGTCGTTATTGAATTTAGAGCTCCTCAACCCTTTCCTACCTCTCCCGTCTCCCACACGTACGTGCACACACACACACAGAGCAGTGTGTGCGCACACACACACACACACACAGGTTACCATTTGGCTCGGCGCTTTGTTCTGCACTGACACCATTTCAATTTGCTCCACAAATCTGCAGCATTTTCAGGCTGACTGCCTAAGGAGCAAACCAGCTGTGAAATTGCCTCTCTCCTGGGAGCGTAGAACCCCCCCCCCACCCCGAAAAGCCCCCACGATGTAGCCCTTGCTCTTCTTCTTCCCTTTTCCGTGAGTGACTCCCACCCGCTCGCTCTCTCCCTCACACACAGACTTCCTTTCCGTACATAAGACACGACTATGCATATGTGTGTGTGTGGCGTGTGTGTATATAAAGAGGTAGAGAAAGAGTGAGAAAATGATGACAAAGAATAAATGAAAGAAGGGAAAGAAATGGCAGATAAATCATACAAATGGGCCCAGATCGCTAAAGCACAGAGCAACAGACTAAAATTGGCCGCCGCGGCTTCACACACAATAGACTAAGCACTCAGACTTCCTCACTTCTTAAAAACACCTTCAGTCTATTGCTCAGGACACGTGCGTGCACGCGCACAGACACCTGAAGAACTGCATGCACTCCAGTGTTTTTGAAGTGTTCTGCTAAAGCAAGTAATGAAAAGGTAGAGGCCCAGACAATGTGTGTATTGGCAGCAGATAGCTACAGTACACAACCAAAACATGCACATGCGCGCGCGCACACACACACAACAGACGGTGGATATAATGCGCGCACATTGCCGTAACACTACATCTATGGTTTAAATGGCGACTGGATGAAAATATCACAGCTCAAGTAACAAAACAAGGCCACGTTCATCTATAAACCTGCAGTAGCTTGTGGCGCGTTCAATACTAACCCTTCAATATCCAACCCACACAACTGCAGCTGCAAAAGTGTGGGATTGGGGGGGTGGGAAGGCAGTGACTGTGAGAGAGCGATACAGTGTGTGAGAGAGAGAAAGAGGCAAACATATATTTTTCGCTCAGCTGTGACAACGTGGAGGCTTTAAAACTCTTGAGCTTTTTAGATGCGGCAAGCGTTACCGCCGATTGTGGTCGTCACACCGATCGGCTTCACAAGACACCATAATGAGTCAATATATGTAAATCTTTACTAGGCAAACACGGCGGGAAACAAAGGCATTTAACTGGCGCTCGCGCCCGCAAGCCTCCGACGATTCAGCACCGGTAATTTCTCCCCATTGAAAGGCATAATTGCCTGCTATTTGAAGATATTCATGCTCAATTTTTGAAATTAATTTCAATTGGGGGGAAATGTAGAAATGTCAGCTCCAGTGAAAGGGATTTGATTTCAATTATCCTCGCTCAAAGGACTGTGATTTCCAAATACACTTAAGCAAATTATGACAAGAATTTTTGTTCGGCGAAATTCAGTGTTTAAAGAGCGATTAGGCGATAATGGGGCGGCTTTGAGCTGCCAGTGAATGCAGCCGTCTCCCTCTGAAAGGCACTCAATTATCTCTGATTGCTCCCGCTATAATGTAGCAAATAGAGATACCTGCTATTGCCGTAATTTGTGCGAAAATTAACATGCTGCAATTTCCACTAGAGGGAAAAAGGGAGCTCTAATGGGCACCTGAGCGTACATCAATAAAACGAGGGGAGAGAGAGAGAGGGAGGGTGGAGAAGGGGAGAAAGAGAGGGGAAGGGTCTGTGTTGGGGGGGTGAAAGAAAACCAGGAAGAAAAGAGAATCTAAACGTCAAGAGAGAGGGAGAGCTAAGAAGGGAGGGAGGGAGAGAGAGAAAGGAAATAAAAGATTGAATAGAAGAGGGGAATAAAGGAATAAAGTCAGGCCAGACACAATTTGAGATGACGAAAGAAGGGAAAAATAGACCATCTGAAATAAGCGCTGAAGGCGGTGGGAAAGAGGCGGATGAAAAGAGGGAGAGAGGATAGAGGGGAAGAGAAAGAAATTTAATTTACTCAAAATATTACAAATTGCACCTGTGCATAACTGCCCCAAATTACCAACCAATCAAGGCAGAGTGCCTATTACTCTCCCATTACATGGAGATCAGATCACACTCTCAATCCGTGTCCAGAGAGAGAGAGAGAGAGAGAGAGAGAGAGAGAGAGAGAGAGAGAGAGAGAGAGAGAGAGAGAGAGAGAGAGAGATGAGCGCAGATGGTAAATGTAGCATGATGAATGGATTGGAACGCACAGTCAAACCTCCGTATCACAAACTGATGAGGATAATCTGCAGAAAAACACATTCGATGTTAAAACTGCAGCACGTCACTGTCCTAAATTTATCATTTTATTCTTGAGTGGCTGATATATTAGGAGAAGGAACGTCTTTACAATGTTAATGTGAGAGTGTTGAGGGCAAACACAGCAAGTGTGCCGCAGGTGCCATTTTCAGAGCCCTGGTTTGACATAACCATTATGATAGAGAATATGTCGGCAATGCAAATTCACTGTGCTGCTACTTTTAACTGTATAACTGCCTCTTTTTCAAATATTTTGGTTTCCACCAATATTATAAATGTGTCAATAAGCACACTGAATTTTCATACAAAAAGGTTATCTAAGCTTAAATTGTTCACCTTGGTGAGCCACCGCATCCTTGTCATTTACTGCTGTGGAGATAGCATCCAGCTTTATGACCCATGGTTTAACACCATTTGACTACTTCCTCCATAGCTGCCATTTACAATATACGTAGTCATTTAGTCAATTTACACACTTATCCATAACGAGTTACAGTGAGCAATAGTGTTTAATGTCATATGCTTGAAGACGCGTGCTTAAAAAGTGGTTGAAATCAGCATTGTATTGCGTCATCATCTATCATCATCATCTACCCCTCCCCGTACTGCCACCCACATTTTTGTGGAGAGTTGTGTTTCAAATGAACAGTGAATGGGGGGCTGACCATTTGTTTTTTGAGAGGCGGGGGCAGTGGCACAGGGGAAAGAGAGAGTCAGCTGGCTCTGATTGGATGCCCGCTTCTTCCTGGGTATGTGTTGAGGTGTCACTGAGCAAGACCCCTCACCGCTCTAACACACCTGATTCAAATGAAAGGGTCGTTATCAGGCTTCTGTAGAGAGTGACAACAACGCCCCATTCATTTGAATCAGGTTTGTTGGGAACAGGAAGACACCTAAAGCATGCAGGGCAGCGGGCCTCCAGGGTTGGGAAACACGATGGTAAATGGACTGCATTTATATAACGCTTTTCTAACCTTCCGTCCACTCAAAGCGCTTTACAGTATTGCCTCACACTCACCCATTCACACACACATTCATACACCGATGGCGATTGCTGCCATGCAAGGCGCGACCAACCACCGGGAGCAGTTACTATTACATTTACTATTGCAGTTACTATTACTACACTAATAGATGATAAACATGACCTGAAGAGTTTAGTTGAAATTAGACAATGAGCTATACTGGAAGCCTCCTCCTCTTGTGTCCCATAGGTGATGAAAGTGGCCCTTTTAGAACTACAACTTAGAATACTAACACACAACCTAGCAAACAGGAGAGAATAAGATGCAAAAAACAGGAAGTAGAAAGAATGAAATTGGAGGGAGAGTAGAAGAGTCGAAGGGGCAAGTGGCACAGAGAGTTAAATGATTTATTCAGCCAGCAGTTTAAAGTGCCAGGGCCTTCAGGCACAGCATTGGACGCCTAAGTGGCTATGGTGACAGCAGAAATTGGCCTTCTGGTTTACAACCTGTCGCCACAGAGCCCGACACAGCAAAGCAGTGAGCAAAAGGCAGGCAGGCAGGCAGGCAGGCAGGGGGAGAGAGAGAGAGAATAGAAAGTAGGCTAAAAGGAGATTGTCTGAATATTGAAAGAACAAGCAGGAATTTAAAAGGAGACAAAAAAAAAAAAGATTGAACCGTCACAGCCAAATTGAAAGGGGAAAATGTTCTTTTAAATCCAGTGGTCAGGCTAACAAAGTGTGGCTAAGGTTCCTGCCAGAGTCGCACCAAAAAAGCCGATAATGGCTAGACTACCACACAGCTCCTATAATGCCCTCCAAACAGCCACACACACACACACAGGTCAAAAGACAGGGTCACTTTAATCAACATCAGTATGTCTCTGTGGTGCAAAATTATATTTCCCAGTAGTGGATGTACATAATATATACTGTATATAAGGAAGGGAAACCTTAGCTCTATAGCACCATCACCTGGACAAAAGAAAGTGTGTGTACATGCGTGGATGAAAGGGCAGCCTGCATTACCTCTGGTCGAAGAGTAGCCCGGGTGCACGTGGGACAGAGAGGCCCGTGGCGGGAGAATGAGATGGGCAACCGCCTGGTCCGATTCTGACACGTCTGGTCCTCACACACCAACCAGCCCTGGGAAAGAGAAGGAAGGAGAGCTTCAAATCTGCTGCCCTGGGACAACAGCCAAAAACTAACCAGCTGACTCATTTAACGTAAAAAAATAAATAAATAAAAGTATATATATTATTCAAGCATATCGCAAATACATTGTGTAGTTCAGCTGAGGTTACGTGAACATTTCCACTCCATTAAACAAACCAATATGAACAGAATGTGGGGGATAAACTTGAGACCAACTGGCCAGGTGAAAATATGCATCCCTAGAGAAGAACAATTATAATATATAATGTGATATTCTCTCCCTCCCCAGAGACACATTTGCGCCTCTACATTTGATCCAAAGCTCTGCGTTCAGGCACTAATTTGCCACTACTTTTCAGACAGGCAGAGCAGTGGACAGCCAAAACGGCAATAGATTGGACTTCCTGGGGCAAGTTAGTGGCCTTGGGCAGGTGCTGTGGTTTAGCCCTCTCTCATTTACTCTCTAAACCCCCCACACACACCCTGATTCATATGCCTAGTCATTACTAAGAGGGGTTACAGGGGAGGAGGTTAATACCCTACTAATAACAGAGCCTAAGACCCACCAACATCAGCTTTTCTGCATCCCTTCGTTCAGCCTTCCATCCTTTCATTCATCCTACAAGCTCTCACTGAAGCCCAATGTGGCACCTGTCTCTCTGTGCACACACAAGGCTATGCCAACTCTAACCCAGTCTTTTTGAAATTCAAACAGTTTTCCATGCAAGGGCAGTTTAACACTTTATAGGATATTTTCGCAAAGGACCACATACGGTCAGTGAATCGCACGCACACGCACAAATTAAAATCAAACACATGTCCTAAATCAATTAGAAATTCCCAGAGTTCACAGCTTTACCAACAGACTGGAGCACCAGGACTAATTATCTAAACATTGCCGCCACTTAGCACAATGAGCCAAGCATCATGGAAAATGAGAGCAGGTCACTGGTGCTGATAACACCACATAAAGGACAGTGGCTCACATGGGCAGGAGATAAGGGGTGTGTATCTGTGTTTTTCATTTGAGGTCATTACAAGTGTTTGTGCGTATTGTTTACAACACAAGCCTTAGCAAACACTGCTATTCCCATGGCTTTTACTGTGTAAAACACACGGACGTGTGTAATAACTGCCCAGACATTCAATTCAACACACAGCAACTTAAGTTATATATTTTATAATAAATTAGTATTCCCATAACAAAGAGAAGACATTTACAGAACTGTACAGGTGTAAACTACCCATCATGCCTCTCTGCTCTGAGGATGCTCAGAGGTACATTACACACATGTGCATGTACACAAGCACCAAAACCACCAATCGTGCGCACGCATGCATGTGCGCACGCACGCACAGAAAGGAGGAGAGTTAAACCAGAGAGTATGTGAGGAGAAAGCTAGAGAGAAAAAAAAAACATCTAATTGAGGCATTTAGTCGAAGTGGGGGGGGGGGGGTTGTGGGGTGGGTACAGTTGGACGAGAGAGAATAAAGCCTCATAATTACATAATTATAGCAGTGGATACCTGACATGCTGAATGCAGACGTCAAATGTGTTCCACATAATTTAACCAAACAGAGGCAAGACCAGGCCAAGGCAAAATGTGCTCTCCCCGTCTCTCCATGCCTGCCTTCCCCTGCTCTGTTGTCTTCTCTCCCCTTTCCTTTTTAACACTTGCAACCCCTTTCCCTAAACCTCCCTCCCGACCCACTATCCCACAATCCTCTACTCCTGGCGGAGCCTACTTTTACCAGTGACTGAGGATTTCATTTCGTCTTGTAACCGATACTAGATGGGAGGACTGAAATGTGTGTGGTGTGTAATATATGGCCACTGGGGGCAGAGTGATGGATGCATGGGTCCCGGCACCAAGCACCCTATCATGCACAAGTGTGTTTTGACCAGTAACACTGGATATGTGATCTGTATTCAGGTTTACACACTGGCAGCGTAGCTTTCGCTAGGCTGTGCTAGGCTATTTCCTGGTGATCGGGGGAAATTGCCTCATTTTGCTCCTGAATTACACTACAGTAGAATATCTACACTTTGACGTCAAACACATTTTATTTAATAATTAAGGACTTTTTTTTTTTTTTACACCACCCCTGTGTATCCTACCATTCAGCTGCTTTCAAGTGAAATCTATCCCCGGCAGAGGAACTTGACATTAACACACTAGTGAAGAGACATTTCTGGCATGACTCCCGTACTGATGGAATCCACCTGACAGAAACACACACAGACACACTAAAGGTGTAACAAAGACGTTGGAGGGGCTGGCTTTGTGCCTCTGCAATCTATACACGCTTCTCCGTTGAATAGGCCTAAAACGGGTCTACTTCACACACACACACAGAAATACAATTACTCCCTCTCTTCTCTCTCTCTCTTTATATCTCCATTTTTCCCCTGCTCTCTCTCTCTGTGTGAATAGGGCTCAACCCCTTCCACTTTGTACATCCTCCGCTTAATCAAAGCTTCTCCATTCAACAATTTGACCTTTTGTTCAAAACAGGATTATCACCTTCTCCTGTCTTCATTCAGACTCTCCCTCCTCCTTTCTTCCCCTGCCCCTCAGTCTGTTTCCAGGGGCGACCCGCATGACGAGGGTAATTGCAATAATTTGTTAAACGCCATGGCAACGGTGGTTAGACAGGAGGGGTGGAAAAGGAAAGAAGGAAAAAAAAAAGAAGAGATTGAGATTGGAAGGGGGGGGGGGCGGGTCGGGGGGGTCTGACTCTTTTTGACAAAGACGGGAAGACCAGGAAAGAAATTACAAACAGGAGGGACAGTAGAGAAGGGAAGAAGAAAGCGGAGAAAAAAGTTAAGGTAAGGGTTAAAAAAGGGGAGAAGGCTGAGAGTAAGGGAGAGAAAGAGATGAGGGGGCAGGAAGGAGTGATGGAAAGTGTTTACCCAGTCCTAGGGCACCGCTTTATTGATAATGGAGACAGTGTTTGGGTGGGTTGGGGGGTGCAGGAGACAATTCCACTAATGATTAATGCCCCTGCGGTGCTGGATAGGAAGGCTACCACACATGCATACATGCGTGTTAGCTTTCACACAGAGGTGCGGAGCTTTCAGCCTATCTGGCCGGACAAACAGCTCTATTTGAACTCTCCCTCGGCCTGAAAGGAATCCTTAATTACACAATATTAGCCCTCTTCATCGCCCCTGTGTGTGTGTGTGTGTGTGTGCGCGCACGCGCACGTGCTCGCGCTCTGTGTCCAGCCACCAGTTGTGTGTGTGTGTGCATGCGAGCATTCAGCAGTAGCAGCTGTTTCACACGTAGTGACAAAGGGATTGGGGGGAGGGGGGAGGGGGGGATCTCTACCCACACATTCATTGCACTAATTGATTTCTGTTCAGCACTGTGGGAGAGTACCCCCCCCACCATCTTTACACACACACACACACACACACAGTTCCTTGGCTCGACACAGCACATTCCATTCTCTCAAGACCAAGGTGTTACAAAACTACCACCATGGCAGAAAGACAGCGCCGGAATCCTGTTGAGCGCGTGCAAAAACGCGCGCACGCTCACGCTCACACACACACACCTATCGGACGACTAGCATGTGTAGCACTCTGGGTCACATCATCCGTATCCACACTGTCACACCCTTCCAGCAATTAGACACTCATCCGGATAGGAAAGTGGATTAAAATGACCAGAGTTAAAAACACACACCCCTTGTCGAGGACGCAAACATCTGCCTAGCATGAAAAGGAATTCAGAAAAACTGAAGTCTGAAATAATAATAACGTTGACGGTCCAACGAGCCTTCGTGTGCTGTCCCAACCTGAGCGGGCCATTTAAAAGCCAAGTTAACCCAATCTAGTGTATAAGAGGTGCAAACACAATCCACATCATCGGCACATTCAGATTTGAACCCAGACAGAAATATATCTTAAATAATATATGACATTCTCTATCCTAATCACCCACATTTCATTCAAATCTATATAAAACTATTGACTGTGAGTCACACACACACACACACACAAGTTCAAGAGAGAGAGAGCGAGAAACAGATTTTTCAGCTAGCTGGCAGTGCATCACACTGTGGCATTAGAGGCTGAATGGAAACTAAATTAAGTCCATTTGTGGCTCTGCAGGTGGGCCAAGGTACGCGTGCGTGTCTTTGGTATGCACATGTGTCTATAAAGCAGAAGGAAGTGCTTTGAGCATTCAGTGGGAACAAAATACAAATAAACAAACGACCAGAGCAGCATTAATCAGGCCTGACACATGCACAAGACTCACCGTGTAGTAGGTTTTGATGTGCCGCCGGATGTCAAGCAGCAGTTTGTTGCTGATGTTAACTGGGTATTCCATAGGGCGCCCCCCACAGTCTAGGTGGCAGCATCGCTCAAGACTGGGTTCCAACTTGTCTCCCTGAGAATCAGGAAAAAGCAGACTAAATTCAGAGCACAAACAAAAGCCAGACTCTAAATACTAACACTGGCAGCTTGTTCCTGAATCACATCCAGACAGAAGTCAAATAGTTTGGCTGGAGATAGAGTTAATATCATTTTTCGAACTTTTATCATGTTCGGTCTAATGTGGGTTGGTAAAGAAATCCAATCCCACTACCGTACATAAGCCCCAGGAGTTCCAGGAAGTTGCTAACTTGGCGGTTGATGGAAAACAGGACAGAATTGGATGCAAGAATTAAAAAGGGCCTGATTGATTGATAAACTTGAGTAAAAAAAAAAAAAAACAACAACTACTGAACACACAGCTAGGGGGAGAGCTTTTTGATGTTTCTGGGGGGACAGCAAGCAGGTCAACATGACCAAAACACCCTTGAATTATGCACTTTACAGTTAGCGCTATAGTTAATGCAATGACAAACAAAACAGGAGAAGCGTGCGACATAACAACAATTACACGGAACACAACCGCTTTAAAACACATTCTCCATTAAACCTGGCCTCCATTTAGCTGTCGCACTGACAGCAGCAGAAAGGCTTCTGCGGCGAAGTCCACAGCATACCGGCGCACGAGCCACACAGTGTCTTTGCTTTCACCTACATTGTTCAGAGGTTCTTTTTGTTCACAGAAATCACATGATTTCACCCTAGTTAAGTCAGTTGACTGACTTGTCTCCGTAATACGCGAGCTGTGTATGCAGACAGAGGTAATGAATAGCAACACGGACAGAATTAACCCTCTTTACTTGCCCCCCGATTCACATTCATTCACAGAGAGATTCTCCCTCCACCACTGCATTTATATGCAGTGGTGGAGGGATATCAACAAGCCAAGTATGTGTCCCCCCCCAATTATCAGCAAATCTGGAAGGATTTCCTCCACACATCAATATCACAATATTACACTGTTCTAATAAGCGCTGTATCAGAGCAACAAGATAATAATATACCTAATAGTACTTACTATTACGTATTATGTGAAAAGTACAGTTTATTACCCATCTAAAGGCATTATAGTGCCTCAAAAACATAACGTAACTCGCTGCAAAATTGTATGTTCTTTTTACATGCCCAGAGGGCCGTAGCAATAATGGCACAATGTGAATCTGCCTGGCGCGAGTCCTTACTAATCATGAGCTGGTTTTCACTCATGGTGCTGCGCAAAAT
>JAODLL010000013.1:1589650-1607746 GCA_026546735.1 Forbesichthys agassizii
AGAGAGAGAGAGAGAGAGAGAGAGAGAGAGAGAGAGAGAGAGAGAGAGAGAGAGAGAGAGAGAGAGAGAGATTGATTTAATGAACACAATCAGTTTTGTTCGATTGCGTCAGCGCTGGATATCTGTTCCAGCCAGGGCTCGGGTGAGTTTAACGTCTATAAAACTGATTTCTGCATATGAACATAAAGAATCTGTAGGCAGTGATAAAATATATTGTTAGTAGTAATAACCACGGTCGGTGTGGAGAGGAAAAGAAGCAGAACACATTATCCGTTAACCTAAATGCGACTTCTGGCCTGGACTTTATTTAAAACGTCTCTGGTCTGTCAACGATTAAGCTTTTAAATTGCATCCATATGTGGATAGTTAATAAAGACTCAAACCCATTCTCACATCTCAAGTAGGAAATCAGACTATAAACAATGCCACGATTTCTTCTGACTACACCGGAATCCTGGAAATAACCCCCCACCCCCACCGGCCAATGGCCAATAAAGAGTGCCAATGTTATATTTATATATTAATTCCTTATCTAAAGATACAAATGTTTATCTAGGTAAAAGCATGGAGTAAGAGAAGGCAAAAACAATGGTGAATTGACAGCCATGTAACTGACAACAAAGATCGGTTTTCCGTATCGGCCACTAGAAAGGAAAAATCGGACTATTTGAGGTAGAAATCGTCTGATCCTGATCTCCGATCCGTGCCGGCCCATTTAGAAGCGATGCCTGTGGACGGGAGGGGTACCTGTAGAGCATGACGTTATACGGGAGGAAGACCGGCAGCAGCAGCTTGATCAGCCGGATGGGCAGCCACAGCATGAGCAGCACGATGGAGCCAAACACCACCACGGAGAGGATGAAGCGCCGCAGGTGCCGGTAGATGGGCAGGTGGATCATCTCCTGCACCGGGTTGAAATCAGGGTCGTTGAGGTTCCGCAGGAACCACAACACCCCGGGCCTCAGCACCTGATGGGACACAACGGATGGACTTTGTTTAAATCAGTGGTTCTCGAACTGGGGGGGTCGTGAGACACAGAGATTATTTTCAGAAATTAAATAACATTTTGAAATGATTACAATGGCACAGTTTAGCCATAATTGTTAGTGGTAGTGCAGTGTTTTCTGCTACTAGCCTATATTAAAATACTATCAAATAATAATATGGCTGTTATTCTTCTACCACCTCTGGGGATAGCGGGGGTCATGAGTCTCACTGTTATTTCGATGGGTCGCGAGCTGAAAGGTTTGAGAACCCCTGGTTTAAATGAATGAGCGGCACTGTAGTTGCATCTTTGAGCTTGCATTGTGGTGAAATAGCATCCAGCCTTTAATTGTCATATTTAAATTAGATGTACCCCTGTAAGGGCCTGTGTCCACCAAACGCCCTTTTAGCGTCGAAAGAGCGGACATTTTCAATACGATCCCCATGCAGTCCAGCACTGAGCGCCGTCGGCAAAAGAACGCCATGACTTGTTTAGCGCTAAGCTCCCGGCGCTTTTGGAACAGCGCTGGAATCGTCAGTGTCTGTTTTATTTTTGTAGCCTAGCAACAAGTGCTCTGAAAATTAGGCTGTGGACGCTCTCGGCGCTAAAAACGCGCTTAGTAGACGCAGGCGCTAATTTCATCCAACATGGATAGGAATGATAAGGCGTGTCCTCTGCCTTCAGTGGAGTTTGTTGCTGTGTTGTCTCAGAGGATCTCTCCAACAGTTTGCCATGTGTTCAGCAGAGCCATTTCAGTTCTGCTAATAGACAAATCATTTCGGTGTTGCCTTCATCTCTCAGAGAGTGAAGTCATGACAAGATAATGAATGTGTAACCCAGGATATGAATAGACATGTGTACATGTATCTTTATGAATATAAATCAATCATTTATTATATAAATAGGTACATTTGATTTAGTGTTAAGAATATAACACATATCAGTAGCAAAAACTAGAGTGATTACCACCACCTAGGAGCTAAATTAATTGGTGGGCTTAGAAACAAAATGTTTGCTGAGACACGACACAATTTACTTTGCGGCACCATAGAGCCACTGGGTAGAGCACATGTAGAGACGGCAAATTAAGATAGCTAAGTGATAGCAAGTGATAACGATGCTGCAGCCGACGTTATTTGAACTAAAGTTGTTTGGTTTGGAAGAAATCGTTTGTTGTTTTGTTGCTGTGATAAGTGACATTAATTTTGTTCCAATATAGTTCTATTGAATTAACCACTTGTAAAGTGTGGACAACTATCCGTTTTCTCGTGGTGGATTATGCTGGAGGACGTGTTTTTTGTAATTCTTTCTTGGTCATACCAGACTATCTTTTCCTAACCTGCATTGGATGGCGCAAAGGACATTTTTTGTTTAAATCATTTTTTTTGGGTATCATATTCACTTTTATTTTATCAAAGGACTCAACGCAAGGTAACCAACATAAGACGCTAATGTGGAAAAAACTGTTATCATATTGAAATCGAATATAGTCTACCGCACTAGTTGTGTACCGGTATGAAGGTTAGACTGTTGTTTTCTTTCATGGCCTACTGTGAATGTATACTTTTGTTTTGTGAATATTAATACACACGTTGATTTAATACAGCAGTTGGATATATATTTTGTATTGCTTTGGGGGTGATTTAGTGATTTAGAGTAACTTTTAAGTTATATGCAAATTTAGATGGTAGCCAATCTCCTCTTCATACCTAGATACCTTTAGAGACCCAGTCTGATATCACGGTCTGCGTGAAGGGTTACAAGTGCATTGTAACACGTTTTGATTTAGCAGTAACAGCTTTATTTTACCCAACATTATACAATATTATATCATATTTGATTATTTTTATGCAGCAGTACGCTCCATAATCAAAAGCTGTCCTGGTTGTGCGCAACTTCAAAGTATTTCCATAAGTCACCCCGCCTTGTCCTTCCGTGCAGGTGAACCCGTGACGTCTAATAATTACTACTACCTGTGTCCCTGTGACGTAGCAACGGAAACATGCAACCCTTCGATACACGTGTTAATAAACATGGCCCCTGCAGAGTGCACGGGGCGGATTAGGTTTCAGGCGGTACACAAGGTTAAACGATACCGCGCTGGTGCCCTGTGACCAGAGGGTGACGTCCTCATCTTACCTCTCTGAGGAGCAGGATGAAGGAGGCAAAGTAGAAGACGTAGACCATTCCCACGAGCCAGTGGAGGAACATGGTGGTGCCGGGCGCAGATTTAAAACTTAGCTCCCTGTCCTTCAGCGACGCGTCAAACATCTCCTGCAAGAGGAAGGTGTACAATTTGGGGTGTTGTCTGGCCAGTGATGACTTTTTAAGGCTATGGTTAGTGCCTTAAAACGAGCTTTAGCAAAGACTGCAAATTATGAATATGGACCCTTTCCAAGTGATTAATTAGAATGTATGTGTTGTGCAAGACAGAACGCGGAGTCTTACTAAAGAGCAGATGTCTAGCCACCAGCCGCAGATGAGTGGGAACACTCCAATCTCCACGACAACCAATAGAGAGACCTGTAAAGCTAGAGTTTAACTACAACGTATGACATTCATCCTTCGTTACAAATCAAGATCTCTTGGGGAAATATTTCGATCAACATATTTCAAGGACTTGCATTACTTGTATTACATTGGAAATACATGAAAAGAATGGCCCCCTATATTTCTCCACCAAGGACACTTGTATATAAATAACACAATGTAGACATGGAGCTGTTACCTTGACAACAATATAGCAGACGCCCAGCAGACGTCTGGAGCGTTGGAACCTGATCAGAGCAGCCAGTCCCTTAGAGCAGTTAAGGTTCAACATACGCTGATGCAAAAGTCACTCACAACACACGCAGGTGAAAATATCTATATGCACACACACACTTCATTTATTCAAATGTTGTATCAATCATTGTAAATCACAAACATGTAGACACAATGGTGGACATGTGCTCCACCAAATGCCCACAAGTTCCATGTTAAGTCTTAAGAACACTGTAAAAGATTAACTGCAGAATTTCTACACATAATTTAAAATAAGTAAAATTTGCTTTTTATGGTTTTCCTCTAGTTCTACATTTCTACACGGTGGCACGGTGGAAGGATACATGACAGAGGATGAGAGTCATGGCCAGCAGTATATAGCCCACGATGGTTGTGATCAGACCCTCAAAGTGGGATGCTTGAACCTGCAGGACAGAAGCCATTACTGACAGGTTATTGTGAGGTCACAGGTCAGCGTAACGTTCCACTAATAATAAGGGACGATCCTTACGTATTCCTCAAAGCCGAGGCCGACAACAGTGAAGTGTCCAATGTGGTAGGGGCAGAACGCTGAAAACGTTAAAATATCCTTTATTATAAACAGTTGTTGAGAGCATACCTTGGATAATCACAGGGCTACTTAAAAATCTTCTATTTTAGATGACCACATTATAACACGTATATATATATACACACACACATTTCCCCTAAAATTGTTTTCTCAACTCACCAAAAACCAGGATAAAGAGTGTGTTGAGGGACACCACCCAAAACACATGCTCCTGGAAGACAAAATGAAGGAAACGTCATTTAGATGAAACACACACAGGGTTCCCACGTTTCTACAATGTGTGGCACATTGTGATACATTCCGTTCAAAGTATAATTGTTAACTCTGGTTGGCCTATCAACACCTATTGCATCTTAACCTCCCTGGAGGGGTGGATTCCTCCCTCTCTGGTCCCTTCCCAAGGTCCCTTCCCTTTCCCCCCATGGGGTTTTTAATGGAAGTTTTTCCTTGCCCGGTGGAAGGAGCAGGTTATGGGGGTGTTGTTTGTTTCTAGGTGAAATATAAACTGTACAGCCCTTTGAGACTGCAATGTGATTAAGGACTATATAAATAAACTTGACTTGATATAAAGTGCATCCGAACAGTATTCACAGTGCTTCACTTTTTACACTGTTACGTTACAGCCTTTTTCCAAAATTGATCAAAAAATAAAGTTTCACTCAAAATTCTACACACAATACTCCATAATAAAGTGAAAAACTTTGTTTGGAATTTTTGCTAATTTATTAAAAAATAAATCACAAATTCACAGCTTTTGCCATGACACTCAAAATGGAGCTCAGGCACATCCTGTTTCCACTGATCAACCTTGAGATATTTCTACAACTTTATTGGAGTCTACCTGTAGCACATTCTGTTGATTGGACATGATCTGCAAAGGCACACAACTGTCTATATAAAAAGGTATCACAGTTGACAGTGCATGTCAGAGCACAAACCAAGCCATGAAGTCCAATAAATGATCTGTAGACCTCTGAGACAGGATTGTATAGAGGAACAAATCTGGGGAAGGCTACAGAAAGACTGAAGGTCCCAATGAGCAAAGTGGCCTCCATCATCTGTAAATGGAAGAAGTTTAGAACCACTGGGACTCTTCCTAGAGCTGGCCGCCCGGCCAAACTGAGCGATCGTGGCAGAAGGACTTTAGTCATGGAGGTGAACAAGAACCCTATGGGTCACTCTGACAGAGCTCCAGCGAACATCTCTGGAGAGATTTGAAAATGGCTGTGCACATACGCTCCCCATCCAACCTGATGGGGGTTGAGAGGTCCTGCAAAGGAAAAATTGGAGAAACTGCCCAAAAGTAGGTGTGCCAAGCTTGTAGCATCATATTCCAAAAAACTTGAGGCCGTAATTGCTGCCAAAGGCGCTTCAACAAAGTATTGACCTTGAATACTTTTGTCATTTTATTATGGAGTATTGTATTTCATTTTGATTGGAAAAAACATTTTAATAAATTTTGGAATAAGGCTGTAACATAACAAAATGTGGAAAAGGTGAAGCGCTGTGAATACTTTATAGATGCACTGCAAGTCAAATGTCAAATTTCCCTTGACTAAAAACTGATTTTCTATGACCTATGCTGAACAGAAAAACAAGCCAAAAGAATGTCCGTGAGAAAGACAACATGGCAACAAACAAAAAATAAATGTGATATTTAAACACTACACATGTAAACATTCAGACAAGTGGTTAAAATGTGCTGCAAACGAAAACCCCAAAAATGATACAATTCCCTGACTTTCCGTATCTGGAATAGACTTAAATACAGTTAAAAACAACAAAGAAAACTGCACACACTTACCAGAAACACTAAAGAGCCATCAAGACCAAGCATCTGGGCGCGAGCAAAGCGGGGTAGAAAAGGAAGACATGTGTGAATCAACACGTACTGAGGCCATGTGGAACATGGGTGTGTTGGGGGAGAGCAGAGAGGGGAGGCATACTCACCCTCTCCCATGTGAGTTCCTCTGCTGCCCTGTCCCACTCCAGAGCATTCCAGTTCATGTCATCTACACACAACACATCAGAATTATGTTGAGCTTTTACTTTCAGATTTGTGATATTAAGATATAGACGTTGAAAAACTAGTAAGAATGGGTGATGGTTGCTACCTCAGCTCTCTAACTTAAAATGTCAGCTGACCCAGACTTAAGGGTACGGCCACACATATGCAAAATAAACAGCAGCCAATGTTCACTTCCATTGCATGCAGGCTACTGCGAATATAACCTTCGCTCCCTGTCACAAGGACATTTTGCATCTTCACTTCGTCCATAGTTTAACACAAGTGAAATCTGACCGCTGAATTCTACACAAACTACAAATGGACCATAAGATTTACAGTAGCAAAACCAACAACCACAACTGTGTGATAACAAGAGACTCATGTGTGAGTATGACCAACAACCGCGAGAACCCCCCCCCCCCCCCCCCTCCCACACATACACATTTATTTTTAAAATATTAGTAAAATATCTCTATTAAAAATGTAATCATAGCTCTAGTCCTGTCATGAACATATTTGGGTCATTTAGAGACAACAATGTACATATTGAAAATACACTCATATTTACATGATCACATTTGCTACAGTAAACCAGGCATTGTCCAGTATCTGTCAGATTTAAATTCACAGCAGAAGAACCAGAAGAAGAAGACATTGTCCCGGGACAGCCTGAACGTGAGCCATGCTAGCTGTTCAAGCAGCTGTGAGGCAGCGTGATGTGCGACAAGCCCCACCTTGTGCTGCATTGTTGGCATCTGCATCCTCGGGAGCCGCACCCCCCTCCTCCTCCTCCTCCTCCAGCTCAGCGTTTTCGCCCTGCTCTGGGGGCACGTCGGGGGGCTCGGGCTCTGCGTCGTCCTGGGCCGGAGGTGGGGCCGGAGGAGGAGCAGGGGCCTCTTGGCCAACACCCTGACCTGGGCCTTGTCCCTGGGGGGGCGGGTCACATGTTAGATAAACACGTTCGTACATTACAGATTGCTCACAAATCACAGAGAAACTGTACCTCGTTGGGTTGTCCGGCAGCATTGGGTTGAGGCGGCTGATGCTGATCTAACCACTGGGGGGCGCCACCGTGGACAATCTGTTCTCTGAGCCACACCAGGCTGATAAACGCACACAGGGTGCAAGTGACCACAAAACAGCCTTGGAGGCAATCCGCCAGCAGGTTCTCTCTGAAGGGAGACAAATACAGGCAGACGGGTTTGTGGGTGTTTATGCCTGATGCTGAAGGAACACTGCGGCAACAAGGTAACCCAGAACACAAATTCAGGAAAACACAAGGAAATACAGCAAACACTCACGTAGAGAGCATGTCCAACGGCAGTGTTAAAAGAGAGCTCACGGAGCCAGTAAACAGACACTTGTAGATTCGGCCTGGCAAAAGGGAAGGGCGTGATGAGTCATAAACTAGAATCACAAACACATACAGACATGGGAGACGCAACACGCGTCTGTACAACTGCAGCGGTTGGAACCGTTCATTCACGCAAGACGCTGAATTCTCCTGGCGCCGTCGAACCGGCAGCACATGCCGAATACATGTGCAACCAGTGTCGTCATAGCCAATCTCGCCATAAATGCACGGCCACACCCGAAGTGTGCACGCACGGACAGAAAGCAGCAAGATGCCTGGATACGACAGCTGTGGCATAAGCAACACGGTACTACTTACACGCGGTGAGTGGAACCACGCCGAGCCAGGCGAAGGCCACCAGCGTGTAATGGAACCAATAGCGTATGGCTGTGCCCACGCTGGTCAATAGGCCAGCGCATATGTCCTGGATGGGCAGACGGGAGGGCATGTCTGGAGAGTAGACTGGGAATGAAAGGAAGACATTAATGTGGAGCTTCCCTGTATGGTGAGCTGTTCTCAGTGTGACTGTGTTCTGACTGAGGCACACAGGCCCTGCCTGCCAAGCTACTAGTCACTAATTTTACTTCTATACTAGCTATGGGAGACACCGCTAAGTTTCAACAATAGTACTAATCACATATAGTGGTGCTTAACTAAACGAGGCCCAGTGTGTCCACATGACTCAAGAAATACTGTTGGCAAACCTCAAGCTGCTCAATATCATAACAGTACGTTGATCCATCCATGCGATAGACACTTACTTGGTGTGAAAGCAAATCTGTGCTTGCATAATTCACAATACTCCTTTCTGCTGTGCTTCAGCCACTGGACCAAGCTGTTAAAGCAAAATCATTAGGGTGAAAAGTAGAGCAAACTACAATGACACTCTGAAAACATGAGCATGTTCTCAAAATAATGGTAACAATTAACAATGGGTTCACAAACACCACAAAAGAGATTCAGGCGTTTATGAATAGTAACCAGGGCACGCCAACAAGACTATTTGAATATTAAGCGCAAAATACTGCATACACTGTCAATTTGGAGATTGTACTGTAAACAACTTTTTGATTTGAGGGAGCATCTGTAATACAGGAAAAGTGAGCTAACGACAATGGTTGCTCGTGTTCAGGCAACATAACTATTCCTAAGATACCAGGAAGAAGCAAACACAATGGCAGCTTTTAAGATGTTAAAACCTCATTGATGACAACTCTGGATTAACTCACACGTTTCATTATTAAATCTGAAACATGTCATGCAAAGGGTGCATATTGATTCTGCTTATTATCTGAAGATGAGGGGAAAAAAAGAGCAGTGCAATGCCTACTACTTAGTGAACTGTAATGGCACTATGATGGCATGAGTTGGCACAGGGCAAGGCTGTTATTAACAGCAGAGTTATGCAAGGGAACAATAATAACTGGCTGAGTTCAAAAATATTAACCCAGAAATGAAGAATAACACCAGTATGCTACAGTTACATTTGGATTAAATGTTAACCTTGATCACACAATTAAATAGACAACATTCAAACAACACATCCATTGCTAAAAAAACAAACAAAAAAAAAAAAACACAAAGCCTACATGTACGTTGTTAAGTTCACATTGTGGTGTATCAAGCTAAAATGCAAGATATTCAAAAACAAGACCAGTGGAAACAATAGAACACAAGATACATATTATAACAATATCAATAGAAAATGTTGATATAGACTATCTCGTGATATTTAAAATGAGATTTATTAAGAACCAGTTAAAAATTATGTGTAACCGTAGTCATACTAATATAATGCAGTATTACCATTACAAAACACAGCATAAAGCTTACAAATTGCCACAGAACAATCCAGGCATGGCCTTTCCTTCAGCACGATTACATTCAACTCATTGATAGTGTGTGTGAGACACACAGAACAGTCACACAAACCACAATTGACAACAGCGTTATATCTGAAAATATGTGGTTTATACTGTTGTTATCCTCACTTCACCAACATCCTGATTCAGAATTGTAATTTGGAACCTGGATGTGCAACACGCAGTAGAGGTGGAATCCCATTTCCAGACAATACCATAAACACAATTAGACGTCAAATAAACACATACATCTATTGCACAAACCCATGCAAATTAAATAACTTTAGTAGTCAGTTTATTTTAAATATGCGTGAAGTAAGTTCCTTTGTTAGGCTATACTTCATGCATTATACTTTCATACATAACAACATAACATTATTTGAAAAAAGATAACTTACCATTCTTGGTGAATAAATTTAATACTGCCTGTGCAAACACATGGATGGTAGAGAGGCTTATCGGGAGTCCCTTCAGAGCGGCACACACGGCAAATATCCGCTGCATTAAGGCATTAAGAAAGAAAAAATCTAATAATGTGATGGTCAAAAAGATATATGTGTCTTATGGCATTACATGCCGCTTATGATAAATGTGTAGCGTTAGAACCAATACAATGCAATTCTTGGTATCGTAGACTCTCGACTCGGGGCCATGCTATGACTGAATAATAATCAAAACGACGTGTCTAGAAGAGCATGCACTACTATTGTACCGGTGCCGTAATTGAACACTTCCTCAATACATGTGAACGTCAGAGGTTCTTTGTAATATATTAACTACCAGCGTGCACATAAATACATGATCAAGTCTTCGTAATACGGTACTGTAAGCAGCTACTGTAACAAGCTAACTACCGGTACTAGCGAAATAATGTAGTACGATAGAACGCAGCCACGGTACTGAATTTATGAGCATATAATTACTTAGGGTATGTATCTACCTTCATCGGGAGTGTCCATTTTGTTTAATATGCACTAGCCAACTTTCTTCCAGATGTATACTCTATTGTGAATCCATCCAAATGCCGAGAACGACGTTGAGCCAGCTAACTAAGCTAGCGATACCTTGGGGGTCGTGAATAGTCTACGATACACAAACACACCAGTCCGCCCCTCTCGCGTAGTTATTGGTACCGTATTCTAAATTATGGAAATCTGTTTGTATAATGCTGGGTTACTTCATATTTAAAACACCGACAACGTTAGAACACATTCGTTATTGATACATATACAGGACCAATTAAAACAGACAACAAGCTACTAGCGTTACAAGTCAATGTTAGCTCCTGTCACAACATTTGTATTAACTGTAACGACAGTGTTCTGCGATTTACGGCAGGCAGACTTCCGTGATTCATGATGTCATGGTGTCACGTAGCAAATTCATGTTATTATAATTTTTTAAAAATGATTATGATTATTATTAAGATCTGGTCGTCTCCATATTCCAACGAACCGTTGAAGTTAAATTTATAATTAACTCAGTGGCTTTGCTTTAATTAAAATAAATATATATTAAAATTAAGAACCTTAACCTAAATCATATAAAGCGAATAGCGACATCTTGTGGCATTATGATATATGGAATACCGACAGACAATTGAGTTTGCTGTTGTATTTAAATGACACAGTTGAAAATAATCACTTGGCGTTTCATAGAATCTGAACCATTGTAATTACTGGTAGGTTATTATTAAATAAAATTACGTGCAATTACACAACCCATAAGCAATATACATTTAATAATTTATGAAATTGTAAGCAAAATATTTCACAGCTCGCAACGTGGCGCCGTGGCTTAGATGGTTAAAGCGCCTGTCTAGTAAACAGGAGATCCTGGGTTCGAATCCCAGCGGTGCCTTTTGGAAGTGTAATAATCAAATTGGCGTATGCGTGGGTTTCCTAAAATCTTTATTTGATTGGCTACTTTACGTCCCTGAAATGGGTGTTCACAAACATTTTTTTCTATCATAGACAAATACTCTTCCTGATCTTTGAACATACCTGGAGCTACTCATTTAGCTAGCCAGTCTTAAAACGAAGGTAAGGTTTGCCAGTCAGAATGTTGTACTTGGATTTTTTTGTTTCTTTCAAGTCGTCCTCCCACCTTAATTGTGTTTGTGTTCCTTTAGATGGCAAACGAAGCAAACCCATGTCCCTGTGATATCGGTGATAGAATGGAGTATGGAGGACTTGGTCAAGAGATTCAACTTGAACACACCAATGCATATGTAGTAAAGCCGAAGATTGCATCTGATAAGGCTGTGATTGTCATACAGGATATCTATGGGTGGAAGCTGCCAAATACAAGATATATAGCTGATTTGATGTCCACCAATGGATACATGTATGTATTGTACAAGCTGGTGTAGAGAGTGGGCAGCATCTACAGCTCTGGACAAATATTAATAAGAGACCACTGCATATGCGCACACACACTCAAGCCTATAGCCTATACATTTAACATGTTTTTGTGATCAGTGCTATATGTCCAGATTTTTTCGCTGGGAAGGAGCCATGGCGTCCAACACAAGACATGTCTACATTTCAGGCATGGCTGGAGGACAGAAAGCCCACCAACGTAAACAAGTAGGTATATTTTCCTCAATGTAATGTTCATTTCAGTAAGTACTGTAGCACTGTTTGTAGCACTGAGGCGCTGGGCGATAGGGTTACAGAATACATGAGAGGTTGAAATAATGTATTTAACCTGTTTATATAGTTGATGTATCGTGTATGTTGTCAATATTGTCATGAACCTGAATTGTTGTTTTGGCAAGACAGCAAACTTCCTGGTTAATTTATGGTTAAACAATAAATAATCAAGAATGGTGCAACTGGTCACTTATATTTCAAGATTGACATTGCAGATTTGTAACTTTAAATAAATTAGACGTTTACTTAACAATTTGGCAACCTAATCTGCTTTCTGCAGTTGATTAGGTTCGGCTCAGATAAACGCTAGTCTTTATTGACTATTCTGATCTCGCGAGATTCAGGTTAGTTTCGCCGTGAGAATCAGCGACTTAATTTATCTGGCATGTCAGGTTACATCAAATGCTGCTGGCTACTGAAATTGCTGGTTCTATTTGTGCTCCAGAGAGGTGGATGCTGTACTGAGGTACCTGAAGGAGCAGTGTGGGGTAAAACACATTGGAGCAGTGGGATTCTGCTGGGGGGGTGTTGCCATTCACTACATGGCCCTGAAGTATCCGGAGATCAAAGCTGGTGTCTCATCTTATGGTAGGGTAAACATCTTTATGTTCGCTACAATGTGTTCAACAACAAACTGGTCAAATGTTCTTATAGTGTTGGTGTTCACATTTAAGTTTTATAAGTATAACCACTGACATTGTCTCTTTGCAAACAAATAACATTTGTATATGTAGGCAGTATAGTTTTAACAATGTGGTTTGGTGATCCAACAATGGCAGGTATCGTCCGAGAGAGGGAGGACCGATATGAGCTGAAGAGTCCAACGCTGTTCATCTTTGCAGAGAAGGATCAAATTATCCCTCTAGATCAAGTTTGTACCCTTTTCTTATACACTTGTAACCTATTGGAACCATTCTCTGTACACGTTTCTGTAGTATTTTCATTGAACAATTGACATCTGAAGTGTGCTTTCAATCCTTTTGGTTTGAATATCTTAAAGAATGTGATGCCTAATGCAGTTCAGTATCTACTGTGATTGTTGCAGGTTAAAGTCTTGGAGGAAAAACTCAAGGAGAAATGCACAGTGGACTACCAGGTTAAAATCTTTCCTGGCCAGACTCATGGATTTGTTCATCGCAAGAGAGAAGACATAAATGACACAGACAAACCCTGCATCCAGGAGGCCAGAATGGACATACTAAGCTGGTTTAAGAAATACATGTAGGATAATGTCAAAATCAGTATTTCGTTTTTAGCTTGATGAATACCTGTTATTTTTCAGGCTACCGCAATGCCTAGCTCCTTTAGTAAAATAAAGTACAATAAGATTTTAGTTGTCTAACTACTAAAACCGGTATAGAGAAAACACCACCGGTCCTGTTGTAGAGTTTGGTTCTATTATTTAACTGTATGACATGGTCATATCTATGAATACTTTCTGTAAATGTAGTGAACAGGCATACTGCTTGTTAATGATTATGCAAAGCAATAAAGACTCCTGTAATGTATTACGTGCATTATCATACTTCCACTCAGCAGGGATACAGCTAGTCTTAAACCACAGAAATTTGACAGCGATAGTTTAATGATGACTTCAGCGCTACAACAACTTAAACTGGAATTTTGTATCAAATGTTAAATAAGCAGTACTCTGTACGGTTTGAACATAGTGCTCAGGAAGTGCCTAAGACAGCTTTAGCGCTCCGTAAGAGCTGTGGCGGCCCAGCTGAGCCTTCTCACGGACGGACACACACTCTGGTGATCTTATTCTTCAGTCTCTCCTGGGCTTCTGATGTCATCGATCTTCAGGATCATCTTTACCACCTGAGTGGCCAGTGAGATCTGCTGCTTCTTGCCGATCAGAGTCTCGATTACATGCTGCTGTTTCATGTCTACGGAGGAGCATTATGTCACGTTAGCGCACAATGCATAACAAAAATGGCATGACTGATGCTGACGGCTCTATTCTATTCTTACCGTTGGTGTTCAGGTGTAAGCAGTCGACACCCAGGTACGGCTTGTTTTCCGAGACCTGTTTGGCTCTGATCTCTGCCATGGCCTGAATAGGGTTCAACCCACTGTTCTCAGCCAGCGCCATAGGGATGACCTCCAGTGCATCAGCGAAAGCCCGCATGGCGTACTGCTCCAGTGACGGACACTAGCAGAAGGGAACGATGGTCGGGGAGGGTCATACCACGTGTGCGTTGCACTTTGACAGAGTGACCGACTGTGGCGGCGAGCGTCTCACCTTATCGGCAGCGTGGTTGACGGCCAGGGCGCAGGCGATCTCGGATGCTCCGCCTCCGTAAACCACGCGGTTGTCTCTGACCAGGTTACGGATCACGCACAGAGCGTCGTGGAGCGCGCGCTTGGCCTCCTCGATGATCTAATAGAAACGGTCTGATAAATATGGCACACAGTTGCATATGCTGAACGCTGTAGATTGTCATCTGCGGTAACTACCTCAAAACAGGACCAACCGAATCAAATGCTCACCATTTTGTTGCCTCCACGGATGAAGATGGTCACGGCCCTGGTGTTCTTGCACTCCTCGATAACCAGCATGTGGTCCTTTGTAGTGCCAAAGCAGAGCTCCTTCACCACACCAGCCACACCGAGCTTCTCTGGAGTCAGCTCGCTGAAACGCGGCACAATGCGCCCCCCTGTGGCAATGGCGATTAACTGCAGGGAAAACAATGCTATTAGGGCACATGAACAAGTTCTCCAAGTTTCAGACTATCCCTTTGGTGCACATAACAGAAACAAATATCACATCAAGAGTATATTTTTCCCACATAAACATTAACCACCCTCTAAAACTACCATTCAAAATGCAGGCACAAGACATTTTTAATGATTCTAATTTCAGCAGGCAATCAATCTGACAATTTTAGATTAGGCAGGACTTTTTACAGGTAATGGCGTGATTTGAAACAGGTAAGCTGACGCATCACGAATAACGAACGCTGCAATCACAAGGGCTTTTATGTCCAATCCAATCAAGTCCTTTCATCTTAAATAGCCTGTCAGGTTAAATTCAATTATCTTTTACTCTCACCTCAATCTCAGGCCCTCCTACCCAGCGCACAGCAGGCAGCTCATTCTGCAGTAGCATGTGATTGGCTTCATCATCAAAGCCCCACTGGCAGATTGCCAGGGTAGCTCCGTTGTCTTTGACCTTAACGTGAAACGAAAAACAAAACGAGATGAAGAACGTAAACTCATTTTATATTAGTGGGACGACCTCCCTGTGATCGAAAGGCAAGCTCAGCAGTTCTGGAGTATAAAACTAAACTTCAAGAAGGAAGACATACTGGGATCACTTCACTGGAGCGCAGCCAGTAGCTGAGGAGTGCACCAACCTGCTTTATCATCTCCTGGAACTTGTCCTTCTCGTACTTCTGCAGGGCCTTGTAGTCCTCCACGGAGGTCACGTCCAACTTGTGCTTGGTCTTGGGCTTAGGGGGCTCAAACGGGCAGGTGAGAATAGCGATCTTTACATCTTTCAAAACCTGGACGGAGAAAATGTGCAGTTGCTTATCTGCCGGCATTACTAACTGGGGTTAACAACAGACAATCCAGCACGGCAGTAAAATAGCCAAGTAAAATGGAGAAAAGCACCAACATTTCATGACACGCAGACATTCGGAAATGACGGGTTGTGAATGGAAATGTACATTTTGTATACAATTTGAAACACAATTTCATTTTCCACCTTGGTCCAACGAGGAATAATATTTCCTTCAGTTGTATGGAATTGTATTTAAATTAAGAAAGTAGATCTTGAGTTTAATACTAAAAAAAAGATGTCAGCTCAATATGGATGGTTATTTTACCCCACACACAGTACCTTGGGCATCTGCGGGTGGCTGAACTCCTTGTCCACAATGACTCCCTTGATGAGCTGTGTGTCCTCTAGCTTGCCTCCCACCTTGCCCTCCACTTTGATCAGCTCAAAGTCCACATCCTTCCTGTCCATGTCTGCCACGGTGAGCACAGCGTTCACCGCAATCTCAGCCATCTGTCTGTGGCAGCGATTGATCCTAACAAGCAATGGGGTGAAGCAGATACATTTAATATATATATAGATGTGAGAAAAAAAAAAGATTCCTGACAGACATTCACACCCCCGCATCTGCCAAAATAAACCGTATCCACGCAAAACGCATGTTGCGCAGATAGCACTTGGTGGATACAAGTTTAGCTGCTGGCATCCATCCATCCATCCAGGGTTGGAATGCAATTGTCTGGGGGTGGTGGATAACTTTAGTACAGTTGTACAATAACAGCATACTATAGCCAGCAATGTGGAACCATCTCCTGCTTGTCCGATCATTACAACGAGCTGACCGACACTGAATACAACCAAATGGAAGGGAACCATGGTGCACACATTGACATTGGCCCTGTTCACACCTGGCTTTAACGTGTCTTGGCTGATCCAACACAAGTATACAGCATTAAGTAAGTCTAGGGCATTGTTGTTAGCGTTGTTCAGCACTTTCTGCTCCTATTTACGGAGTCAGGGCTATCTAGAAGTGCCGCATCATTCTTTCAGCACGCACAGAAAACTTTTCTGGCTGCAAAGAGATATTTAGTGAATTTGACATTAAGTGTATTATAATGGCCAACTATACCTTTAACATGCGTCTTGAGTTATCCAACCACAAATATACAGCTGAAAGTATGTAGTAGCGTTTGCACCTCATTAACATGAAGCTGGTAGGCTACATTTCTCAACATATTTAAATTAGAATATTTCACACCACTAATTGGTTAGAATTGTTTAGTAAGTAATTTGAATGAAGCGTTATCGACGAGGGATACGTGTTTCAGAGAGACTTAAACTATTCCAGTATCTTTGCGTGTTTCTTCAAGCACTTTGAATGATTGCAAAGGCTTTTACTCCTCCCCCTTGTTTTCATCTCGTCCTTGTATTGCGCTCTCATCGGCTGTAGGTCGTCGCCACTCATTACCAGTCACAACACCGTTCACACTACAGGATTTGGACTCCCCGACAGGTCCAGCTATTTAACCTGCTAAATATCCAGGCGGACCTTGTGACCTTCTGGCCTTGTGAGTGTCGCAGACACTCAGCTCTCGTAAGCAATTCACACTACACGATCATCGCTCACGGGAGAGAGCTGTGATTCCTCTCCGATTTGGGGCTTTTGTCTGCGAGCTCAAGAAATTCGTCGGCAAGCAGGAAACTGGGCTAAAATCGTGCCGTGTGACCCCGGCATTGAGTGCATCCACGCCTGTACTTGGAGCTGGCACCTGTGATGGGTTCACCCAAGGCGCACGCTAGTGCCAGGTGGTGTTAACAGAGCTGTTGGGTCACCCAAAAGGACACTCACACTTTGGACCCTAGGGTGGTCATAGCCGTCTGGATGAGGGGCTCTCTGTTTTTGGGATCAAAGGGGAAGGTCTCGCCGACTGCGTCTAGCTGATCGATGGCGATGCGTGCCGCCAGGTCATAGCCATCAGATATGCGAATAGGGTGGATGCCACGATCCAAGAGCTGCTCGGCCTGCTCCAGGAGGGCCCCAGCCAGCACTGGAGTGGAGAAGGCACACTTGTGTATCAATTACCAAGTACAGTGGGCAATGCCATTCACAATTTATAGCAGAAGATATGCAACAATAACCACCAGTACAACATTATGTTGGTATCTTCTACCCTTCTTACCAACAACTCCGGTTGTTCCATCCCCAATCTCATCATCCTGGGATTTGGAGAGCTCCACCATAAGCTTGGCTATCTGGTGGTCCACATCCATCATGCTGAGAATGGTGGCTCCGTCATTAGTGACAGTCACTTCACCATCCCTGTCAACCATCATCTTGTCAAGACCTGGTAATAAAACAGCAAATGGAAATTCAAACTAAAGTTTTTTTTT